>MPUH01000123.1:0-100751 GCA_001970955.1 Stentor coeruleus
CTTTACTCCCTTTACTCCTACATCTTTGGCACTGGTATAGGCATTTAATGAGAGGTCTTGTAATCACAAGTATCCAAAATTATATGATCGCTATAGCTTTTAAATTTTTCTTTTAGTATTAGTATTAGTTAGGAATTATCGCTTGACTATTGTCCAGCCCTTGTTATTGACTATTGTCCAGCCCTTGTTAAAATTTTTCTTTTAAACTTAACCTTGAAATAATTATTATTATTCTAATATAGGTGCCTCTTTTTAAGTCACTTCTCGTTTTTAGTTCACTGTCAAAATCAGATAGAAGGTGTAAATGTTATTTTATGCTGTAGTGCTTTAATTATAGCCACTCCAAACGATCTATTGCATCACAATAATCTTCAAATCAGCTATTTTCTCTACTAACACCCAGCTTTGTATTATTCAAGTATCTGATTTTATAATTTTTAGTTTCTTAGATTTGTAGTCACTCTAATATCTGTTAGTTGATTATTCTAGCTCTCATATATGCTTTAATTTTAAATTTTGAGTTTGTAATTTTTATGTATAACTCATAAGTTCAATTCATTTTCAATTTTTANTTTTTATGTATAACTCATAAGTTCAATTCATTTTCAATTTTTATTGGGTAGTAAGAAAAAACTATTAACCCAAGCTGAAGCCTATTTATTCTGTATGGTGCACTTTGCTTAAGCTCCAGCTTTTTTTTTCCTTATTCTTATAAAATAAACAATCTATATCATAAGCACTATATGCTTTCTTAAAAAAAAAATCAAAATACTATCGAAAAACCTAAATCCTATATATTCATTTAACCCGCTTTGCATACAAATCCTTAATTAAAAATCAAGAGCTATACCTATATAGCATAATATTAAGATCTTTCATCAATCAGGTGCACCTTTCCCAAAGTTCAGACTCAAATCCATATCGGATCTTTGCTGATGCTTCTCATTTTTTATGTAAATCAATTGCCTTTTGTTTAAACTTTTCAGGTATAACCATTTTTGCGGTCTTTTTAATTTCTTTCGGATTAAGTAATTCATGCTTATGAACAAGTTTCCTTTTTGCTATAACCCAGTAATAATTTTTTTATGTAAAACTATGTAGCACTTTCACATGCTTTTAATAGTTTTCCTATTTCTCTGCTTAGACTATTCTTTAACTTTCCTCTTGCATACCTTTTCTTTATCCATACAAGGAAATTCCCTATAAGCATCTTTTTCTCTGCTTAGACTATTCTTTAACTTTCCTCTTGCATACCTTTCCTTTATCCATACAAGCAAATTCCCTATAAGCATCTTTTCTAATATTTCCTTTACATATATTAAATCCACATTTTCTAGCATATTCTTCAAATGCCTCGATCTAAGCGATTTTTACATGTAGGCAAAGTTGCTGTATTTAAAGGATCTCTTAAAATCAAAATAATATTAACTAGATTAGACATGATTTTTAATACCTATAAAAGGCACCCTATAAGCATCATATGGTGCTTATCTAATTTGCTAGTTTAATCAAGTTTCACTGAAAATGCTTGAAAATATTACAAATTTTATATTAACTCAGTTTTAGCTTGATTTTACTTCAACCAACCGTTTTATTGATAGAAAAAAGTTATTTCAGGCACATGTTAATTCAAAGGTTACTTTCACCTTACCTATTGATCTTGGATTTAGGACAAAAAGATGAGGAATAGGCATTTTAACCTTAGACAAAAAATATGATAGCATAAATTATTGACTGAATTCTAATCTTTAATCTTTTAATTTGAAAGAATACTTTGAAAGTCACTCCTCAACATGCTTTTATTATAAGATTGTTAATATTGTCTATAATATTTATTAGAAGATTGTTAATATTATCTATAATATTTATTAGAACTCGCTAAAGTTAAAAAGTTATTGAGTATACCGATTTATTTTAGATTGCGTTTTATGATATACATAGCTAAAAAGTTTAATATTCCAACTACGAATAAACTAAAAACAACACATAAACAACTTTTATGTTAATTTTTCCACATCTCATCTATAATTATAAAATCATCTTTTAAATATCTTTTTTTCATTCTTAAATCCCAAGTATTATAAAATAAAAATTCCATATAAACAATACACCTATTTTCGCATATATAAAAAACTATCTTCATCCAATCTTTCCATTATAATCTTCATAATCATTTTTAACTATTTCTTTAACCACAATGAAATTCACACAAATATCTTAAAAAATAAATGCACCTTTCATAATTTTTTCTCATACACACATTTAAATATTCACATCTCAATATCTTAGGCTTATAAAAATGCTGAAAATGGAAAGAACAGAAGGTGAAATAACAGCTATGCGGTATATTGAACTTCAAGGAGTAGGCCCAAACACAAACATTCTATATCCTGATAATTCAATTATAACATCCAGATATACAAAGTGGAATTTTGTACCTAAGAATCTACTCCTTCAATTCACAAACCCTGCAAAAATCTGGTTTCTTTTAATATCAATTTTAGAACTAAGTCTGTTAAATGAGCAAATCACAGTTCCTATTGGGACAATTTGCCCATTATTACTTTTAGTGCTTATTGAAGCTGCACGAGAAGGCTACAATGATTATAAACGGCATATGTCCGATGAAAAACTCAACTGTGCTGAATATCCTGTATGGGATGGGACTAATTTTGTCTTAAGAATCAGCAATGATATCAAAGTAGGTGATATAATACTAATATACAATAACGAATCCCCACCTGCAGATATTATGATTCTAGCTTCAGCCAACATAGACCATGAATGCTACGTTGAAACCTCAACATTTATGGGCGAATCTTCTTTAAAAATAAAACATGCAGTTAAAGAAACCCAACTAATCCTTGATGCGCTTGAAATAGATGAAGCTGCTTCAAGGCTTAAAAACCTTAATGAAGATCTTCATATACCATTACCAAATGCTAATTATAAAGTGTTTAAAGGAAAATTAAAGCTTAGAGTCTCACCAAAAAGCACAAATATCAATGTTGATAATATTATTTATAGAGGAACTAAAATAAATAATACACCATGGTTGTTTGGTGTTACTTTATATACTGGAAATGAATGTAAAGCTTGGATAAGTGCTGATTGTCGTAAATCAAAGAATTCTAAGCTTGTAAATACAGTTGAAAAATGGATGATGTGGCTTTATTTTGTCATTGCTGGAGTTTGTATTATAAATACAGCGATATTTTCAAATAATTATGATGAGATGAATTATAGTTGGAGTGTTATTTTGGTCAGTAATATTATTTTATTCGCACATATTATGCCGATATCACTTGTTTTGTCTATAGAGTTCATTAGAATTTTTATGGCGGTTATATTCAGACCAGGGTCTATGATTACTGTTAATAGTGCTAATCTTTTTTCTAATCTTGGTATGGTGGAATATATAGTTGCAGATAAAACAGGAACTATTACTGAAAATAATCTGCGAATAATTTTCTGTGTTGTAGTCGACAAGGTTTATTGGAATTGCGAAAATGACGCTTATGACCAAAACCAAGACTATGACAAGACTGCTAAAAAAACTCCAACTCTGCAAGTGTCTGAAAAATTTGACGATGTTTCTTCCTTAACTGATCTTGCAAATAACATAATAGGTTATCCAGATGATAAAATATTGATGAACTACCTTATATGTATGGCAATATGCAATCTCGCATTTCCAGAAGGGTCTGATTATGTAGCTTTAACTGTTGATGATAAAGAGCTTGCTAGGACAGCAGCTAAATTAGGAGTTAAGCTCTTATGTAGAGATGCAGAAGCTTGTTTATTAAGTATTTTAAACAAAGAGATTCTTTTTGAAGTCTTAGGTTTCCAGCAATTTTCGTCAGCAAAGAAAAAATCTAGAATCGTAGTCAGAAATAGGTCCACAGGTAAAATTTCAATGTATGTTAAAGGTTCTAGAGAGTCTTTAATGGATCTTTATTTAGAAGACCATACTGAAGATGAAGTTCTTGAAGGTTATAGAATAATTTACATGGGATATAAAGAAATGACTGAGTTAGAAGGGAAAAGTTTTCTTCAAGAATATATGACAGCAAAGCAATCTCCAGTAAATAAAGAAGGGCGTGTCGAAATCGCATTTGAAAACTATGAAAAAAAACTTATTTACCTAGGTGTTGTCGGCCTAGAAGACTCAGTAAGTGAAGAAACCCAAAAAACAGTAAGGTTATTAAAAAGAGCTGGGATTAAATTCTGGCTTCTTAGCGGAGATTCTGAAGAGTCAACATTAAGCTCAGCTTTAGCAGCAGATATGTATTTATCAACAGACCCTGTATACTCTTTAAGCGAACTAACTTCCGAATTAGATTTTCTTAATGTTGTTCAGGATTATATAAAAAAAGGGATTTATGAAGCTGATGACGAAAGCTTAAACAATTTTTCAGTAGGAGAAAATTATTATGTTGAAGAAAAAGTGGACCTACTTGAAAGAGAAAACTCTGATACTGAAAGGCGAACAGGTCGTCATCGTCCAACTGAATTCTTTAAAAAAATCATTACTTTAAAAGGTTCTCCTGATGCTTCAAAAGGTTATAATCGATCAAAATCTCGTATGGTCTCCTCAACTCGACATGCAACAGTTAATCCATTTATATCAAAATTAACCTTCAGACCTAAGAAAAAAACAAGGCTTCGTAATAACTACATGCCAAACAAAATCAATTATGTGCTTTCTATAGATAGTTCAGGTTTAGAATATGGATGTAGTTCTAAGCAGCATAGTAAATATTTTATATCCTTGATTTTCGCTGCTAAATTTGTGTGTTTTCATTCATTATACCCAGACAATAAACGTCGTGTTGTTCAGATCCTAAAAAAAAATTTTAGCTTTAATCCACTTGTTCTTGCTATAGGCGATGGAATCAGTGATATTGGGATGATTCAAGAAGCTGATATTGGAATCGGAATTGAAGGTAAAGAAGGTTCTGATGCTGCTATGAATAGCGATATTTCTATCAAGCATTTTTCTCAGCTTAAAAAACTTCTACTCATTTATGGACATAGTCAATATATCCAATTATCAAAAATGGTATTATTATCTTTTTATGCTATGATAATACTTGAAGTTATACTTTTTATCTACAACATTTTCGGAGCTTTTACATCATTTTCTATTATCCCTAAAGAACTTGTAGTTATTTATCGACTTATAGTTTCTACAATCCCAATAGCTGGAATGTGTATATTAGATCGTGATACAACTTCAACTGAAGTCACCCCTCAAGCTTATAAAGTTGGGATTTTTAACACAATTCTCACAATAAGGCATTTAGGGGTTTTTGTTGTTATGGGAATCATACAAGCTATTGTGATTTTTGTATTCACATATCTGAATTTCCTTGGGCTTACATCAGAAGGCCAACCTGAAAACCTTCTGATTATAGGAAATTCTATTATGTTTATTGTTACAAGCACAGTGTTGATATCCAGTTTAGTTGAAACTTTCTCGATATCTATTAAAACTTTGATTTTGTATATGATATGTGGAGGAATTTTAGTAATTATTTGTGTACCGATATCTTATGTTACTACACCTTTATATGGGAATTTACAAATGATTGGGGATTATAAAAATGTTTGGCTTTGTATTTTTGTCACAATTGCCGTTAATGTTTTGATAAGTTATTTATTTAAATCATTGAGGTATATTTTTTTCCCTGGGATTTTAGAATTGATTAGAAGGACTTCTCCTGAAGCGAGTTTAAATCATAAGACTCGTTTAGAAAAATATAGAAAAAGTTTGAAACAAGTATTTAGGGCGTCGTCTGTATTGAACAATAACATAGTCAATGATTCTGAAAAAATCAATCAGAAAACTTTGAGATTTGTTTCGAAATATAGAGAAAGTTTGTATCAGGCTGATAAAATTACTGAGAATTTAAACTGGCACAAGGAAATTTTGCTTATTGGGGCTTTTGGTGCAGTAAGTTTCGCTATTTTCCGTATAGTAGTTTATAACAGAGACTTATACTCAATAGGTTTTCTTTGCATCTATTCTGGGATTTTAACTTTATCTTTTCTTTTACTCCTAAACGCAAAAATTCGTGAATACTCTTCATTATATTTCTCCATAATGATGCTATCAACTCAACTCTTTTTCTTTCTAAGCTCAATAGTTTTCAATCATCATAACTCTCTTGATATATTCTGCTTTGTCCCGATACTTTACACAATGGGTTTTAGTAATCATTGGCTTGAAATGATCCTCAGTACAATTGTATGTAACATCCTGATTATTATCTCTATTATTTTCTACACTACTGATAAAAACTCTTTAGATCAAGCTGAATCTATTATTTCCTATCTTTTGATTTATTTTTCTATATGCATCCTCTCATCTGTAGCCAGTTATGCAATTGATTATTCTGGAAGACTTGAATTTAATTTAGTGCAAAAAGTACAAGTCGAAATCCAAAAAACCAAAAACGTTCTTAGTTATTTACTCCCAGCTTTTGTCCGTAAACGTGTTAAAAATGGTGTTAGATACATATCAGAAAATCAAGGTATAGTATCTATAATATTTTGTGATATCTACAATTTTGAAGACTTATTGCGGAATTACTCCCCTCAAGAACTTACAGCTTTTTTAGATGACCTTTTTGCGAAATTCGATCAGAAATGCTCATTGTCTGGCTGTACAAAAATTGAAACTGTTGGGAAAACTTATATGGCTTGTGCTGGGTTAAAAGATACAGAATATGATATTGATGCATATTTCACTAGTGTATCACATGCTAGGAGGACTGTAGAAATGGGTATTTCTATAATAAACATGTGTGAAAATACTTATTTGAAAAATGGGGAAACTTTAAAGGTAAAAATTGGGATAAATACAGGGCCGGTTACTGCAGGTGTTGTTGGTTATCATAAACCTCAATTTTCTTTAGTAGGAGATACAGTAAATACTGCTAGTAGAATGGCATCTTTATGTCCTGAACCTAATAAAATACAGATTTCTAGAGATACTTATGAACATATGAGAGATTTTAGTGGGTTAAAATTTACCCCAAATGTAGTAAATGCTAAAGGCAAAGGGCAAATGAGCACTTATTTAGTGTCGATTTCAGTTAAAGACTGCAAAATTACAAGCCCGGCATTTGCGTTTTCAGAAATCTCAATGCGTAGTAGAGAAACTAAAAAACTCACAATGTATCATTATTCATCAAATTCAAAAGCGGATATGAAAAGAAGGTCAAGTGCTTTGGAGAATCTTAATGATGTTATTATTGATGAAGCTGGAGAGTTTAAACGTAATGAAACTCAGCAATTGGATGAGATTAAGTTTATAAATTTCAGTTGTAGAGAAAATATAAAAGAAGAAACTTTTCGTTTGGAATCAAGTCAGATGAATTTGTTTTTATCAAAAATTGGACTTAAGATCAGAATAGTGTTAGATATTATTTTCCTTACCCTTGCAGTTATTGGATCAGGGGTTCAGAATAAAATACAGGTTTATACAATTGCCAAACTTACTATTGAAATACTTGATTTAATAGTTCTTTTTACAAGGTTTGATAAGGATTTTCGTAAGCTTTGGTTTTGTTGGTGGCTAGGAATATCATACCTTCTTGGAAGTATCTTAAGACTCATAGACTTTGAAAAAAACAAAGAAATTATATTCGCCGATTATCTTCTTTATACACTTCAAGCATCTCTATGTAGTCAACTTCTCTTTAGTACTCTTTCATGGTATCTTACTCTCTTAGCTGCAGTTCAAATAATTATTACCTTTAGTGTTTATACAATGGATGGTCAAACTATAATATCCAATTTGATTTTCCTTATAACCCTGCTTATAATAATATACAGCAGAGAAAAAAAATTGAGGATTTTTTCCAGAATAAAATGCGCTGCTGAAAAAGAATTAACAAACACTGAAGAGCTTTTATGTAAAATGATGCCTAAAAATGTATTAGAAAAACTTAAAGAACAAAGTCATGTTACTGAATATATATCAGGAGTTACAATACTCTATGCAGATATAGCTGGATTCACCCAATGGTCTTCAAATAAACTCCCAGAAGAAGTTGTTGGAATGCTTTCAAACCTTTTCACTGAATTTGATTATAAATGCGTAGAACATGAGGTTTATAAAGTTCATACAATAGGAGACTGTTATGTAGCTTTGGGGTATACAGGTTCGAAAACTCGTTCAATATCAGGCGAATGTTTCAATTTATCGCAATTCGCTTTAAATCTAGTCAAAACTATAGAAGAAGTCAATATAAAACATGGAATAAACCTAGGCATGAGGATAGGAATACATACTGGGGACATCATTGGGGGCATTGCTGGGACAAACATAGTCCGCTACGACATTTATGGTGCTGATGTTCTTATGGCAAACAAAATGGAAAGTTCTGGCCAACTAGGTAAAGTTCATATAAGTCAATCTACAATGGAAATATTATCAAAACATTATCCAAAAGATTTTACATTTATCAAATCAGAAAGTGTTGAATCACCAATAACACAAGAAGATACAATGACTTACTTCTTAGAGTCTGCATAATTTAATAGAAATATATTAATTTTTCTTGTAATGGCTAGGTTGTGTAAATCAATACTAAAACTTAGAGGTGAAAACAAACCACAAACTTTAAGTGACTCTGATTCAGAACAAGGTCCACATCTTGAGCCTGTTACTTTGAAATTTGAAAAAGAGTTTTTAGAAGAACTTAATAGTCAAGATATGGCTGTTGATCATGATGATATTTCTGAACCGAGTATTTTTGTTCCAAGATATCGTAAAGCTAATAGTCAAGGAGTTGTTGCTAATTTAGGGATTCCAGATTACTTTAGTGCTGAGAAAATTGATTGTAAAAAAGCTCATGACCTTGACCACTACTTAGACCCTGGGCTCCCTATTTCCCGGTCACATGTAAATGAAGCATTAGATAATGAGTATGAAGAAGATTATGATCTTTGGTTTGAATATTTACTTCAAGGATTAAATATAGCTTTATATGGAGCTGGGTCGAAAATCCATGTATTGACTGGGTTCCAAGAGTTTTTGCGGGAAAAAGATTGTAGTGTTATTAGAGTCAATGCTTATAATTCTATTGTCACAATTAGGAAAATCCTAAACGAGTTCTTGAACTTTTTATCACAAAGCGAAAAACATTATGCTAGCCTTGATAGACTTCTTTCTAGACTTATTAGCGCTTTAGACAAAAATAATTGTTGTATTTTTTTACTAGTTGATTGTTTAGATAGTCAAGCTATTGCAGATCCTGATAGTCAATTGATTTTAAGTAGGCTTGCAAATCATAGAAACGTGCATTTAATTGCGAGTTTTGAAAATGCTAATCTTTTGTATAGATGGTCAATTGATGCGAATATTAAATACAATTTCTTATATGTTCCTTGTCCTACTATGATCGCTTATTCTGTTGAGTTAACTTTTGTTGAAGGATTGAAAGTTTTCGAGTACTCTTCTAGTCATGGACACCATAGAGGTATTGAATATGTACTTAAAAGCTTGACATCTAATCAGAGGAAAATTCTTAAAGAATTAGCGTATATATCTATTAAAGAGTCGAATGGGATAAGTTTTAAAGAATTTGTTGATAAATGCATTGAAGAAACACTTTTGTTGAATGCGAAACAGCTTAAGGATGCTTTGGTTGAAGCCATTGACCACCAGATTGTAGCTTATAAGATTGGCCCAAAAGGTGAAAACGTTGTGTATCTTAAAGTTGACCCTATTCTCTTAATAAACAGAATCGAATAGTTTTTTATATCATAAATGAGATGAGGGAGTTTGTTTCTTTTATATCATAAATGAGATGAGGGAGTTTGTTTTTATTTTGGTATGCTTTTTTATAATAAAAGATAAAAGTTAATAAAAGAAAAAATAGTGACTGAATTAGATTTTTTGCAAAAGTTTGAGTATTTTGATGAGGTTTTTGAAGTTTAGAAAAAGTTAGCAATAGGATTTTTAAAATAAAAATTGATTTTGGAAAGAAAGATTTATTATACAAGATAGTTGTGGGTAAATGGCCTATAGTTTATGTGGCACTAATAAATTTGAGTTAAAAACGGCTTAAAAGAGGCTAATAAAATATTTTAGGAATAAAAGGCGATTGTAAATAATTGAAGGATGCTAGGAATATAGTTTTTTTATAGAAGTGCATGAAAAAATACATTAAATGTATTAAAAGCTAGTTTATTGAATAAGTATAAAGTGTTTATGAATAAAATACTTAATATATTAAGCAAAGTTTCAAAGCTTAAAAAAATGTAAACCTTAAAAGTATGTATGATGAACTATAAGAGTAAAATGGATTAAAGTCTATTATCGAATCAATCAATGATATTAGAAAAAAAATATATTATAAATAAACAACCTAATCTTTTTGATATGTTTAAAATATTCAAGGATAGGTCTAGAGGATATTTTATCGACCAAAACATTGTGTATTGAAATTTTATTATGACAATGTATTAGTTTATCTGATAGAAGAGGAGATCTGTCGAATGAAAAAGTTATATGACAATGTATTAGTTTATCTGATAGAAGAGGAGATCTGTCGAATGAAAAAGTTAGAATCTATCAAGCCTAACTAATATGAAAAAGCTAAGTTTTCCAATGATTACGAATTATTGATAAATATATTTAAAAAACATCTAAAATTTCCTAAATATGCTATTTATATAATCTCTCACCTATTTCAAATAGTATAGACCAGTGTAGAATGAACACCTAAGATTCATCTTTATATCCAATAGATTTGAAAATCCTTACAAGACATGCAGATTCAAAATATCATAATTTATCTTTAAAGCACTTTGTCATGATTTTCCTTAAAACTTATAAAATTTTCGTTATCTTCCAAGCATAAAAATATAAAAATATTCCACATTCACCTTCTCTATTAAATAGCAATTCCTTTCTAAAATCTTCCTCATCCTATGAACATCCTAAACAATCTAAATCCAAAAGATATTTTTTATTACTTACAATATAATAAAAGTGCATCATATATAAACCTAAACTTTCTATGGAACTTCAGAATTTTCAAGAGTTTAACTACAGAAAGCGCTATTTATCATCCGAAGACCAACTATCAAAAACTACCTCAGGGACCTTATCTCGGCCAAAAGCCCTTCAATCTCGAGTAGTAAAGCAACGGCAAAACGAAATAAGCCAATCTAATCATATTCTATTGAAAAAAATGCTTGAAATCGATTCCCATTCCTCATTTTTCAATTCAATCAAACACAAACCTTCAGCTATTGCTGTAAACCCTTCATACAAAATTGTCAAAAACCAAAAAAAGCTGAAAAACGAAAACGTGCTCTTAAAAAAAAGACTAGAAAAGGTCAAATCTCATTATGCGTTAAAGGATTTAAAAAAACATCAAAAATATTCTGAACAGCTTCAGAAGTTGTCGTCGAAAAATTGTTTAAACTCGTCGGAGTTCTTGAAAAAACAGGAAGAAGATTTGAAGCATATAGAGAAAATGCTCCAGCAGGAACTTAGAAGACAGAAAATGTATCAAAAAGCTTTTTCTTGGATAAACTAAAAGATATAAATAGTAATTGCTAAATATAGTAAATGATATAAAGTAGTTTTTATTGTTATATTAATGTTTACGATATGTGTTTGTGTATAAAGGATTAAGTGTATAAAAAGAAAGGTTATTTTAAACTTAATTAGAATTTATCAATTGTTAAAAAATTATGATCTTTTTATTGTATAAGTGATTAAGTTTTTATTAGATTTTTGTTTGTTACTAACAAGTATTTTAAAAAGAAGCTAAGAAAGAGAAAAGATGTGAGTTTTTGTATTGATATATTGTAAAATTTTATATTATTTAGTTATCGAATAATATCTTACTTTTTTGATTACAGAATATTTGCTTTTTATAGTTGATGTTGAAGAAAATATTTTTTGTGGTTTAAACTTTGATATGCTAAATACTATAGTTTTATATTATTAATATAGATTCGCATAGATAGTTGCTTAGAATAATTTATACCTAACTATAATTCTTATAAAATTTATCATCGATGCATACATTTCAATTTAGTATTTTTTATATCAGATATAGAATTGAGATCTTATAAAATAGAATATTAGGAATATTTATCTTTGTCTTAGGTATGGATTTTTTAAATTTTATAGCTAATTTTAATTAAACCCAGTAAGAAGTATCACAGCTTTTAAGTGTCTATTAGTATTTGCAGATAAGTTTTCCAATAAAAAGTTTATATAAAATTAAGTGAATCATTTGAATAAATCAAGTTATCATCTATTATTATATCAAGTAAAGCTTTTATTTACCCTTTGAATATTCCGTCCCAAAATTATCCTTGCAAAGATAAAAAGTTAATTTTTAACTATACCAAGTATTCTATTGTAAATGTAATAATAAAATAAATGAATAAAAGCCCAATATTCTGTAAATACAAGAAAGTGCTTGTTGATGTGCAGAGGACCCCAATTAAACTCCCTAAATTAGAAGAACTGAAAAAACCATCGTTTTAGTGAATTACTCAAAAAATTAAAGAAGTCAATTTTGCGTTAACTCAAAGAAGGTATTCGAATTTCATTATTCTCACACCAACATTAACTAGAGATAACTCGTGTAAAGACACAAATCTAGATTATACTACATGGAAAGGTCTTGCTGAAGAAAATAAAGAGTACAAGAAAATGCTTAAAGTTATTGAAAGGCAAAATCAAAAATTAAGCAGACTTAAGAGAATTATACATAATTAATTGTAAAGATTATAGAGTAAAAGTTTGGAATTGGGAAAATAAGATGAGGAGTTTGTGGAAATCGGGAAGGTTTTGGGTGTTTTTAGTAGAAAATTATTTAATGATAAGACTAAGATCATTTTTTTATAGAGAATGATGAGGATAGTATTGATGAATTTAGATTTTGAAGTGGAAAGTGCTTTGAAATTATTATTTGGTTTTGTTAATTTTGGTTTAAATAATTTATAGAAGTATTTGATATAATATACTTTTATATATTTTATAATGAAAAGAAATTCTTTTGAATTTTTTATTTTAATATAAAGGTAAAGATTCATAGTGTTACGGGTTATGATAATCAGAGTAAGATTTATGATTTTTTAGTTATTGCAAAATTTTAGTGGGAAACTAATTTATTAAATTTGCCTCAAAAGACATAACTAGTAAATCTAATAATCCACCTCCTCTTTTCACCCAAAAAGCATCACACAACCAAGCATCTTTCCACAAAATTCACTATTTCAGGATCAATTTTTCAAATCTTCTCAAAAACCTTATCTAAAAATTCCAAAAATCCTCATCCCAAATTTCAAAATCTCATCTTTTAATATACATCTTTCTATTTACTAANACATCTTTTCACAAAATTCACTATTTCAGGATCAATTTTTCAAATCTTCTCAAAAACCTTATCTAAAAACTCCAAAAATCCTCATCCCAAATTTCAAAATCTCATCTTTTAATATACATCTTTCTATTTACTAACAAGTTTATCAACAATTTGCAAGTTTTCTTTCACTTGCTGGTCGACTTTATGCAATTTCATCCATTTCGCGCCTAATTCCTGTGCATAATCAAAATCCCTCTCTTTATTACACCTCATCTGTTCCCTGCGCATATTTTCCTTTAACACCCCAACAAATTCTTTAAAACTCTCCCTTTCCTGTTCTTTTTCATTTTTCCTCTGTTGCCTTCTTTGTTCTAAAGCATCCTGTCTTTGTAAATGTTTATTTTTTTCTCTCAACAACTCATCATGTATTTTCTTTTTATTTTCAAAATCTAACTTCAATTTAGCTTCTTTTGCCGCTTGAAACTCATTTTCAATTCTTTTCCTTTCTGATATTTTACAACATCTAATTTGATTATCTTGTAAAGACTTAAAATTCACAGCCATTTGTGTATTAAAAGACATGTGTTCTTTTATTTCATTTTGTGTTTTTATGTCTATAGAATGTTTTGCTTTACGCCAATCATCACGCATAAGTTTATTTTCAAAGAGGAAAGAACTATTAATTTCGCTTTCAAGACGATTAATTTCTTCTCTGCATGCATGAACGTCGAATTTTGGTGTAGGGATTCCATCAGGTGTGAATTTTTCTCTTACAAAATCAGCTTTTGTAAACATCTTTGAAGAGTTAAGAGTGAAGTCTATGCTTTGATTCTCTGAACGAGGCCGGGCAATTCTTTGAGGAGTTGGGGTAACTGTTTGTCTGGGTTTTGTTGGAGTTTTAGCCTGAGGAGTTTCGATGTATCTTAGTGAAGTTGTTGACTTTTTACGGTAGTTCTTTGAAAGTTGGTTGGGAGTGTGGCAAGACTTAACTACGTGATGCATTTTTTAACGGAATTATATTTTGATTTACCTTATTTGCTTGTAAATTTTAATGTTTTCGTATTGATATTGAAGGAAAGGTATTTGTTTTGTGGTAAAAGATAGAGAAGGGAAAATTTAAAATAGAGGAGGATTAGGTTAGGATTTTTAGGTGTTGAGGATAAGATTGAAATTTTAAGATAAGTTGTATAGGAAGATAATGATTTGTTTTAAAATTTTGAAGTTTGTATATATTTGAATAAATTAGGTTTTGAATAAAATTTTTGATTTCATAAAGCGGATTTAAGTGAAAAAATATCATGAATGATTTTTAAATTTTGGCATTTTAGGGATAAGATATGGGGTTTATGATGAATATAGTTTGATTTGGGTATTAAATGCAAGATAAGTTTTTAAATTGTTATTTTATGAAATGGTGGTTTTGTAAGAATTGATAAAATGTATGTTATTATTTATATTTATGATAAGGGTTGATAAGAAAATTGATATAATATTTTATAAAAAAAACTTGTCCTAAGATTTCTATGAAAATTTATTTTGTTATGAAGACTATATTTTTTATATAATAATTTTGATATTCTAAGCATTTAATTTTTGCATTTGGCTTTTGAGATTGTGGTGGGAAGTAGTTTTGCTGATTCATAATCAGAGTAAAATTTTATTAAAATAATTATTCTATAAATTGCCTAATCAAGTTGTATAAATAAAATTATTTTAGATGATACTTGATAGAATTTTCTTTTATAATGATTTAGAAAATAGTTAAATACAGCGTATTATTTAATAAATTACAAATGAGAGATCAACATTTTGGATTAAGTCTTATACATCAAAGTCCTTTACCAATAATTTTCTGTGCAATGTACTTTATTGTTTTAGTTATCTCTGTATGGAAAATGATCTTAACTCTAAAACAACCTGGATCAGCTGTTACATATAGACAGATGTTTTTCTATATTGTCTTAGCAATCATTGGAATATGTAAATTTTACATAGTAAGAATGATCTGGTCTCTGGAATCATTTATCAAATACAATGTGTCTACTTACCTACTTTTAGACTCTTTAGCATGTGTCCTATTAGGTCTTCTCGGCCTGACATTCTCTTTACTTTGGTATGAAATGTATTTATCATCAAAAGTTTTATTATCTGCACATTCTTATAAAGTTTATATGTTCACTGCTATAAGTTCATATATTTTGATAAACTTGAGCTCTTTGTTCATTCACGTATTTTTTATTTATATTAATGCGTTTTCTGATGAGGTTATAGTAACTGTTATAGGCTCTTTAGATATCTCAATATCATTCTTATGTGCGATTTTGCTGATTATCTCAGGAAAACTACTTATGAAAAATTTGAAATTCGCTTTTGATGGAGAGTTTTATAAGATTATAATCAGAAGAATTAGATCTATAACAATATGTTCAGGATTAGTTTACTTTTTCAAAACTTTTATTCCGATTTTATCATGGTTTTATATAAAATATGGTCATGGAGAATATTATTGGTTAGAGTAATTGAAATATAGTATTTTTATTGTTATTCTTTACTATATTGGCATGGAAGTATGCCCTGTATTTGTTATTTTAATAATCTTGAAGGTATCAAGTATTGATAATAATGAAGAAGATTTATTACCTTCTATTCTATTGTCAAATGATGAACAAATGTGCAAGAATAGAGAAAGTTCAAGGAAAATACTTAGTAAGAGGTTGCTTATTTCTTATAGTGAGTCAAAAAGATCTTTTGCAAGCTTTTTTATTGAAAAAGAAATCAAAAGCTGTCCGTCTAAGCCAGCTTGGGCATTTCATTAGTTTTTAATTTGTAATTAATATAATGGAGAGGATGATTGAAGTTATCTGTAATGACCGCCTAGGGCATAAAGTGCGAGTTAAATGCTTACCTTCAGACACCATTAGGGATTTCAAGCTCCTGATCTCTGCGCATATAGGTACCCGTCCAGATAAAATAAGACTTCAAAAAGCTAACATAATTTTCAAAGACCATATAATATTAGCAGATTATGAAATTCATGATGGTATGAGTTTAGAAATGTACTACAATTAAACTATATAATATTTAAAATTCTAAACTTAAAACACTTTATTTATTATTTTAAGCGTATATTTTTAATACTACTTTTTAGCATTTTTTACTTACTCAGATTACTTTTTAATAATAACATGTATAAGGATCTGATAATATATTGAGAAATATTATTTAATTATCATAATACAATTCGACCTTATCTAAAATTTTTATAAAACTCATCAGCGAATTCAAAGTTTTTTATATTTTTTTATTATAATCATTGAATTTTTGATATATAAGTATAGATTAAACTTCGCATTTGCTATATGTTTTATAAGGGTTTCTTGGTTTAAAGTTTCAGGAATATTTAAATCTTTTTCATGTAGTATATAGAAGATAATAACAAAATCATTTCTTTCTAAGATTCTTTTATCAAGGTATTAGTTTTGCTATTTCTTATTATGAAAAAGCTTTAAGTATGTAAGTCCGGCCTCTATGGCTGATACCATACTAGATTTATTAAATTAACCAAAAATCCATCTAAATTAAATAATACCAAAAACACCCTATAATATTTTACACAAACATACAAAAAAAGATAAAAACTCATAAATTTCATAATCTTTACAATAAATAAAATTCCTCATATAATAAAATCCTTAAAAATCAAAATATTCCCAATACAAATCCATCAATCCAATTAAAAAAAAACTTAAAACCAAAACTATGCATAAACATAAACCCCAACTCATTTCCTTCCAACCATATTATCATCATATATTTTCCATAATCTTATATATTATTCCTACAAGGTAAAATGGTATCAAACCAAGAAGAAGTGTACAAAATCGTAACTCTTGGCGAAGAAAATGTTGGAAAAACCAGTCTGATAACAAGATACGCTCAAAACAAATTCCATAAATCTCGCAAATCAACAGAAAGCATAGACAGCATAAACAAGCTTATCGTAATCAAAGGTAAAGATATAAAATTAAACATATGGGATACAGCTGGCCAAGAAAGATTCCATGTAGTTGCCCCAAATTATTATCGTGGAGCTCTTGGAGCCATATTAGTCTATGACATTACTGAAAAACAAAGCTTTGAAGTTGTAGTTAGATGGGTTAATGAATTATCAATGCAAGGTGAAGAAGGTATACAAATGGTTATAGTAGGTAATAAATCAGATTTAGAATATAAAAGAGATATTCCTGATTCTACTGCTTTAGAATATGCACAAATGATTCATGCACCTCATTATCATACAAGTGCAAGAACTGGGGATAATGTTGAAGAAGCTTTTTTAAAACTTGCTGATATGATTTATAATAAAAAAACTGGTAGGAAAAGTACAGCAAGGTGTAGTCGTAGGACAAGAGGAGTTAGTGTAGATCGAAGAATAAGTAATGCTAACCCACCTAAGAAATCTTGTTGTTGAAAAGATTAAGTTTTTAGTTTATTTTAAGTTAAGAGTTTTCATTTTTGCTTTTTTTGGAAGGATTTTCTTTTAAGTTCCCTTTCTGCTTGCATTCTTCGCTATGTAGTTTTTACAAGTCTTTCTTGTCTTAGCATTTTTTGAAGTTCTTGTATACTTTTGCCTTCAGCGTCTTCGGTTAAAAAACTTTTTTTACTAATAGAACTTTTTCTACTTTTTCTGTTGCTTATTACTGAAGTTGATGTTCTAGATTTTACTTGAGGTAAATCTAATGGATTTTGATTAATAACTGGCCTTGAGTATTTCCCTCTAACTTCAGAATAAATATTAAGATTTCCAAGGTTTGGTAATAACTGTTGTCTTGAAGATGGATGATTAGAAGATAAGTCGTTAGGGACAATTTTGTATATAAGTTTGGTGTTAGGATTTTCCGATTGAGGACTATTTTGAGATTACTTTATATGATATGCGGTTGAAATTTCTTTTTGGACACGCTGCTGCCAGGCTAAATGCTCGTCGAAGTAAGACAGGGAAACCATTTTAATATTTTTTATGAAGAAGTGGTTTAATGAAAAATCATTAAGAAAATTCGTTTGGGATAAGTAAGAGAATTTTAAATTGAAGTAGATATTCAGTTATAAAACCACAATTTTACAACTTTGATTTCTAAACTCACAATTTTATTACAAAATCCTAACAATAATCATTACATTTTCTATTATCTTCTTATAACAAGCCTTCAAAAAAATCTATTAAAACTTGTTATAAAAATCTTTAAATCCAATCATTAAACAAAAAATTTACCTGATTATTTGGACAATTTTCTCTCTACAAAAAAAATAACACTATTTAGTTAAATTAGCCTGAAAGACAATTTGACTGATCTTGAAGAACATCTGATCATAAACTTCAAATTCTTCTGATGCATAAAGCCAAGTGCCATTAGTACTCGCATTATGTAGCATATCTCCATCAGCTAAAATCCATCCAGAAGTTGGTGCATAAGTCAGTGTTGCATGACTTTTAGATAAACTTTCATCTCTTATTCTTACCTTACAATTATGTCCTCGTCCAATAACTACTCCACTTATACAATCAAGTCCGCTTAAATCCCTGAATAATCCTTACACTCTATAATTATCATCTCCTAATTTCCTAACTTCAACTTCAGGATTCGAAATAATCTTGCTTTTAAAATTAAACAATAAAAAACTATTACCAATATTGATAATCATCCCATCTTTCATAACTAAAGCGTAGTCAAGTTTTATAAAAAGCCCGGGACCTTTATTCAAATCTTTAATCCAGTAAGAGCCTGAATCAAGGTTATAGTAAATCATAAAAAACCTCCCATGAAGCTCTTGGCTTTTTTCTTGGTCTTTTAACGGGAGTTTATAATCATTGACTATTATCCCATCTTGCTTGTATTTGCAGCCGAAGAAAATATATCCATCTAAAGTCCCCCGGGATGATTCAATCAATCCAGTTGGTTTTATTATAAGGAAATCGTGTGTTGGTAAATTTACAATTTTCAGGGTTAATGTATAGTAAATTTCTATTCGCTTAAGTTTTTTCATTCGCTTCAGCATATCAGAGACTTGAAAATCTGCCTGACCTCGAGGTAAAGAAACAGCATTGGGTGAAAAAATATAATCTTCGTTACCTTCGCGGTATGTAACAGATTGCACAGAGATTTCTGAGTTTTTTAAAGTTGTGTTGTTGTCACAGCATCCTACATTCCCAACTCCCATATTCAAAAATTATATTTTTGTCTTGATTTCATTGAGAAAATTAAGTTTTTTTATTGAAAACCAAGGGTATACTATATGATTTAAGTGTTTCGCACTTGGATAAAAAGGAATTGTATAGTATCACCATGACCTCTGCTAAAATAAATGGAATCATCACAGTCTATAGAAAACAACCCTCAACCTCTCAGCTACAAAGCCTATCTTTTCATGCTGAGATTATCCGAAGAAGGTTCAGAACTCTTGTCAATCCCCAAGGACTCTATTCTCAAAGAGCTTCTGACAATCCAACAAGAAATCAAACTGAATGAACTTGAAATCACTATTCTTGCCATCTATCTCGAAAGATTTGGGTGGCTTTGTAGAGAGCCTCTTGATAAAACCCTAGCTTTTCTCTCATGGACAGCAAAGTGTATGCTTAATGAAAATCGTGGAGAAGCTGAGTCTATGCTTCAAAAAAAATATCGATTTTTCCATGAATACCCGAAATGGATTGCTAAATATAGAAAAGATCTTATTATTGGGTATATAGAAATCAATTTTAAATATAAAAAACTTAGCAAAGCTGATGTAACAAGTGAAGAAATTGATTGCTATGATTATAACCTTGCTGTAACACAGCTTATAGAATCGTCAACAAGGCCAGAAAAATTAGAAGGTTAATTTTTAATTATCTGTATTCACTCACAATTTTAATAATCGACTTGGAATTTATTTTTTATATGAGTTTTTTACTTTGTCGGTTATTTGTTTCCTACAAATGATTTCGATTTGATTTTTATGGGCTTTTTGATTATGGTTTGAGAGTTTTTACAATATTTTTAATGGACTAGGTTTTTGATTTTCGAATGTGATGCCCGTGTAAAATTTCTAATTTTGATTTCTTCATTTTTTCAAGAGCGTCTGAAAGTTTTTATAATATGAAGTCAGATTTTATACACTTCTTAGTTGATATTATACCCTTTAAGAATACTTTTTTTACCTTATCTTTTCCTCATATCCTTTTATCAATTTCCTATATACTTAAAATAATATTTAACAGTAAATGGATATGATACCAATTGAAGAAAGGCAAGATTGCATCGACATTTTCGGTTTATTAGATAATAATAGAAACAATACAATCGATATTAAAGAACTTGGCACTGGACTTAGAACACTTGGTTTAAACCCAAGTATGAGTGAAATCAAATCAATGATGGAAAAATTTGATAACGATAGAACAAATACTTTAACTTTTGATGAGTTTATTGAACTATATATTAACTCTTTGAGCAATAAAAGTAAAAGAGAAGAGGAAATAAGAGAACAGTTTAGAAAAATGGATAAGAATGGGGATGGAAAACTTTCATGTGAAGAATTGAAAGAGTTGCTTATGGAAGGTAATGAAGCTTTTAGTGATGAGGAGTTAAAGATGGTTTTTGAGGAATTTGATAAGAATAATGATGGGAATATTGATATTTCAGAACTTTTGGAAGCGTTGATAGGGAATTAAGATATGATAATAGTTGTTTAAGATGATAAGAATTAAGTATGTAAAGAAAATATTGAGGATTTTTATTAATTGTATATGAAATTGTCAAAATTTTTAGGAGATAAATGTAGAATAAAGGTAATATTTGAAAGTCTAGTAAAGGTATTTTATGTATTTTTTTCTAATTGTTTTATAAGTTTGTGTATAAGTTTTTTAGTTACAATAAAAATCTATATCGAAAATTATCCATGAAAATCTAAAAGTTTATATTAATCCTTATAAAAGATCATTAAATTCTCAGAAAAGATTATAATTATCATTAATTATAAAAGTCTCTCACTCTGAAACTTAATCACTGCATTTTTTCCTAACTTTTCCTGTGTAAATGAGTTCAAAGTTCCCAGTATCAGCATTACTATCAATACCATAATCTACAATAACCTTAACAATATCTTCCATAACAATTTTGACTAAATTTTCAGTAATAGACTAAATAAAAACTTACTGTGCTATAATCCATAGCAGGACTTGAATTAATTTCAATAAGCCAAGTATTCAAATTATTATCTACCATTAAATCATACCCAAAAAGCTCAAAACTATTTTTCCTACCCAAATTCCCAACAGAAATCAAAGACCTTTTTACAATATGTTTAATATCAGGGAAAATCCTTGAATTCCATACATCATATTCAAATTCACATATTAAATATTCTTTAAAAGTTCTAAGATTCCACATACACCCTTGTATTTCAGAATTGTGGAATTCTTTTGATTTTTTTGAGATTGTGTTGTTTGTAAGATGGGCAAAAATGTTAGAAAGTTCAGATAGTGTATAATCGTTTATTGTGAAACGTAAATAACATTCTTTGAAAATCCAGATTGTTAATGGGTCACTGTTTGATACAAGAACCCATTGGCGGATATCGAATTTTTTTGAGTTTATGAGTAAAGGATTTTCTATGTATTTTTGGACTACACATAAATCGGAACTGTTGGTATAATTGTAAATATCTCTTATACAGGTATGGATGCTAATGTCTCGACCTCTTGATTTACGCCCTGGTTTGATAATCCAAATATTTTTCGACCCATTAATATAATACTGTGGGTCATAAACTCTTAAATCCATATTTGTTTCTATTATCGCTTCTTGAAGATTCTCATCTTTATAACACTTAGCATAATATGACCCAATTGTTCTAAAATCCATTGTTGATAATATTCTCCAGTCATTATTTAAAATAATATCATACTCTTCTTCATCAATTCCAAACTTCAACTTCTCAATCCATTTTTTACTTATCTGTATCGATGCAGCAACTTTTTCATAATGATATTTTCCTATATCATTTACAGCTTCTTTTATCATTGAAGTTGCATAATTAATCTTAAAATACTCATTAAATCTCTGAAACCCCCTATCATTAAGTTTGAAACATCT
Organism: Stentor coeruleus; assembly: GCA_001970955.1. Classification (NCBI taxonomy): domain Eukaryota; phylum Ciliophora; class Heterotrichea; order Heterotrichida; family Stentoridae; genus Stentor; species Stentor coeruleus. The sequence continues at coordinate 22,484 of MPUH01000123.1, forward strand.
TGGAAAAAAATACAAACTGCTTTTGCCTCCTGGTTTCAAAATTTGTTTATTTAAATTCTTACAAAGATTCCATTTCGCTGTCAATTGTAAGTTTCTCGGAAAATGATTAAACACTTGCCAATCGTTTATATTCCCAGGAACCCTTGCGCTTCTAGACCATTTTAAATCATAAAAAATACTTTCATGATTTGTGTTTTCAATCCAACCCCTTTTAATCAGCGCTGCACGTAAATCAGGATATTTTCCTTTGATGACAAAAATTTTTGAATCTAAATTTATTTTGTTATTATATTTCCACATATCAAAAGGTTTTTGTAGCCTAATAATTTTAAGTTCTAAATGACTTGAACTTAGTCTAGTACGATTTTTAAAGATCGAAGCTGAGTTTTTTTTTATATTTTTCACAGGTTTCTGAGACTTTTTGACTTCTTGAGTTTTTTCAAGTCCTCCAATTTTACTTGAGATAGTAAGTTTAGATGAAAGATAAGGTGAAGTAGAAACTTGTATAAAAGGGTTTGGGACATGTTTTATTGATAATTCAGATGATAATTTTTTGGGCTCGTAATACTTTAGGAGTTTATTGTCTGATTTTGTATAGAAGTTTAAAATCCCTTTGATTAGATCTTTTTGTATGTGTAGGCATTTACGAATTTTATTAACTTCGTTGGCTGATTTTTCGCTTTTGGTGTGCTTTGATTTTTTCAAACTGTTGAGAGAAATTAATTCTTGCATTTATTAGAATTTTGTTAGAAGAAAAGTAAAATTTATACTTTGTCGATATTGGCTGCTGGAATTAAGCCTATGAAATTACTGGATTATACTAAATTTACACATACCAAAATAAATCTTGTCAAAATTTTAATAAAAAAATATACTCAAACATAAATAAAATGATTAAATCAACAGATTCTAACATAAACCATAAAATTCTATAGAAAACACAACAATTTTCTCAGAAGTATCAACTTAATAACAGATTCCAACGAAAAAATTTGAAATTTCCATTTTCCAAATCAGTCCAATTAAAATTCAGACTCTCCACCCATCAATACAAATGATAAAATACCAAAATCCATATTTTCCAATATAAAAAACCTATTCCAAAGCCAAAAATGTTATAAAAAATCACAATTATTAGATGCTCATAATTGTTTTACCATTTATACTAAATCATTATGCTATTTACATAATAATTACAGGTTTAAAAATCTAAAGAATTACATTTTATATAAGAAAATCATATTAATTATATGAATCAGCTCTGAATGTAATACAGATAAGTTATGGTTTTAAATAATAAATGATAAGTTTTAAAACGAATATCTTTTTTTTATTATGCGCCTTAGCTTTTGGTAAGCAGAGTTTTTTACAAGCTGACATGAGTAGTTATGGAGAACTAGGGGAAAGTATTGAAGAAATGTCAATGAGTTTATCTGAGATGTCGAGTAAGTTTTCAGATGCATTACAATCAACTGATCAGATTATAAACGCTTCAGTCACTTATACTATGGATTCATCATTAGAAATTATAGATTCACAACTTATTGAATTATCAGAAAAACTACTTAAGACCGAAATAAAAATACAAGAGACCAGCCAAGACATAGCAATGTTATCTAATAAATGTGAAGAGTTTTCTGACTGTTTATCCTGCACATCCAATGACCTTTGTGTCTGGTGTAACTCCGGTTTTTGTGCTGAAGGATCTGAATCAGGTCCATTCCAAAACGAATGTGATGATTTTTTATATTCCGAATGTTCATCAACAACATGTGAAGCCTACACAACCTGCACATCTTGTATTTTTTCTAATTGTGGCTGGTGTGACTCAACACAATCATGTGATGAAGGGACCTCATCTGATTCAGGAAGTTGTAGTCAAGAAGACTATTTCCATATAGACGGAAATATTTGTGATTCAGAAACTGACCTTGGAGGTGAAATATCTTCTATAGATCTTTATATATACTCAAATCCAACAGGAAGTTCTGATTCTTTACTTTTACAATTAGAATCTTTATTAGAAGACCTTTATTCTCAAGCTATATCAATTCAACAAGATATTGATATACTAAATTTAGCAAAAAGTAAAATGCAAAGTTCATCTTCTGATATAAAAAATGTTCAAGTACCTAGTTTTACAGTTGAACCTATTTATGGTATTGGGGAACTTGCTGATGATTTATATAAAGCTGAAGTATTAGCGAGTCAAGCTGCTGAGGAAAAATATGCTAAAGATGCAGAAGTTAAGACTATAAATGAAAGTACTGAAGTTATTGAAGAAAATACAGAGATTGTATTACAAGAGATTATTGAGACTACTGAAGATTTTCAAGAGGATTTAGATGCTTTAGAAGCAGATATTTATGCTGCTTTAGATGATTTACAATCGGATATTGATGCAATGGAAGCAGAAGCAGAGGCAGAAGCAGAAGCAGAGGCAGAAGCGGCGGCTGAAGCAGAGGCTGAAGCTTTAGAGGAGGAAATTGCTGCTGAAGAAGAGGAGACTGAAGCTGAAGTTGAAGAAGAAGAAGAAGAAGAAGAAGAAGAAGAAGAAGAGTTTTAAGTATTAAGATATGCATGAATTAATTATTCCAGAATATTTTCGCTTTGGTCGTCTATAGTTAGAAGCTCATTGTCTTTATGCTTGAAAATCGATCTAGAGAGCTCGTGTTTTACTTCTTGAGTCAAACCGTAGATGATTGAGTTGAAAAAACCGTTTAGACCTATGCCAATTCCCCCAAGAAGTGTAAAATACCATCCTGGAGTTTCTCTAAGACTCATTAACCTAATAAGTATTACTGGAAAAAGGCACCCAATCATAACCAAAGGGTAAAGTTTAAGTTTCATAATCATAGCCTGGCCTAATTTCCTAGTCTCCATCTTAAAAATTTCTGATCTTTTTATATGCGCAATAACTCTAAAATGTTGAATAAATATATATATAAGGACAATTGTCAAAGGTATATAATAACATATCATCCTATAAAAAATCTGAATATAAAACTCTTCATTAACTTTTCCTGTCTGTCTAATCCAACACCATCCAAGGGAAATTTGATATTCTTTTATATCAAAAAGGACTAAAAATGTTAGAAGTGGTAAAACAAATCCAATAAATAAATACTTCCATTCATATAAAGTGATGTCTTTTTGATGAAAAATAGTTAAGCTTATAGCATGAGCGATAAATGCACACCAAAGTATTGATGATAAACCAAAATAACTTAATAAATATCCTTGGATTTGACAATATTCATATCCATATACATATGGCATCATTATTCCGATTGAATTTCCTAGATCTGCGATTGTTAGGTAAAATATTAATCGAAATGGAAGTTTGCGAAGGGAGGAGTAGGAAAAATATATGATGATTATAAATAAACAGCCGATAACGCTTAGAGATCCTGAGGCTAAGTTAGCATAGAAAAAATAGTTTTGGACATAACTATCGTAATCCTTTGCTGTCATATTTTATTTATTAATGATAGTAGCTGGGATAATTTTTTAGAGCTATTAAATGGATAATTTATCATTAAAAAATGCATAATTTTTTGGTAGGATATAGAAGTCCTTAAGACTATTGATATAAGCAAATAACATTTTATTATATATAAGATTTACAATTTTTTTGATTTGCTTGAAAATATATTTAGATAATTGGTTAGTATATTTTATATATGATTATTACTTGCTAGGATAAATCAAATTAATTATTTTTTTCTCATAATTAGCGTGAGATGCTTTAAGAAATTAAAAATCCTACCTTATAACTCAAAAATCAATCATAAAATAAACCCTTAAAATCCAAACTATAACCTCACCCAATCCTTCCATCCTTTTTTCAACAATTTTTTAACCATCTCATAATTATATCATTATCATAACTAACCTTTATCCTAATCATATAAAAATCATCAAAAAAAAACCATAAATATTTCCTATACACTAAAAAAATCATATTAAAAAATTCCTTATCTTTATATTTCCTCATATATCTTTTATACAATATAATAATTTTACTCAATTTAATCCTCAAACTAACAAAATATCATATAAAATTTTTTTAATCTTCGATTATATATATATATTCTAACTAAATATAAGTTATTGTGCAGGAAAAGTGTCTAAAAAAATGTTCTCTGAAATCAATCTTTTCTTTATAACAACAATTCGATGATGTTCATCATGTAAATGTTTATGTTCATGATTTTCAATACTTTCATGCGGTATATCATGTGAAGCTTTTATAACTTTAGAATGAGTAAAAAGGTTATGTTCAAATCTATATCTTTCTTGTGATTTGCAACGATGATTATGTGATTTCCTTACTTGACCTGTAGAGTTTCGATGTGATTGTGCTTTAGGGTCTTGAACTCTATGATTTTGATCTATTGAAAAGATTGTAAGTGAGATTGGCATATCAACCATTTTATTATAATTATTAAGTTTTAATAGTCATTTTTTAGATTATAAAACCTTCTATATAGTTCTAGGCTTAAATATGGTATAAAAATATGTTAGAACGTCAAGGTCATCTTCCAGGCTACACAGGTCATATTGCGAAAAATCCAGCACTTGAAGAAGTAGGTCCAGTTCCAGTAAAACATTCTCATATTCCAAATTATCAAGGTTTCATTCCTAGTGTCAAAGCTGAAAATCTTTTTGGTAAGACTTATGGGAAAATTACAGAAATCTCATCTCTTGGCACGCATAATAAAGGTAAAGATATTCCACCAGAAGAAAAGTATAAATCAATTGCCCAAGAAAATTATACTAATCAACTAAGGATTAATGTTATGCCTTTTAGACCTAAAGAATATCCAGAACCTCCTGTGGACCCAATAACAGAAATACCACCAGAAACCATTTCAATGTTTTTCGGTCAAAGGGTTCCTGGTGGAATGAACTCAACTCAAGGTTTCAGATTAAGCAACAATCTAGAAAATGCGAAGCAAAACAATCAAACAACACCCTCAGAAACCTTACTTTCATATGAAGAAGCTAGAAAGCTTGCAAGCACTAGTTAGCAAATAACGTAATTTTTATTATTTCTTATAACTATGATTAAAAAACTTTATACTTAGCTTTCAAAATAATACCAGAATATTTTAACCTTAAGAATATCATGTACAATATAAATTCCACAACAGAACATTTTTTTATTATAAAATCTTTCATGTTTAATAATCTTCTTAAATTACAACAGTAATTTAAATGACCTTCCTTTACACTACTCTATGCATTTTTATTTCTACGGAAAATATTTGTCAAATTAAAATTAAGAAACAAATTAGATATTACAGTTAATAGCATAATTGGAAAGAATTAATTGCTTATATAATAAAGAAATGCTTGAAGAAAACAAAGTTGGGTTTAACCTGATGTATGCTTTACGTTGTGCTATACAATCAGACAACCTTCCACAGATTGTAAAAATATTTGCAGAGCATAAGTGTTTAACTCCTGATAGTTATTTCCATGGTGGTAGTTCAGCTCTACATTATGCATGTTCAATTGGAGCAGTTGATTGTGTAAACTACTTTTTAAAAGTATGCAAATGCAATCCTAATTCAACTAACTCACAATATGGAATGGCTCCAGTTCATATGGCTGCTATACATGGTAAATTTGAAATTATATCTTTACTTCATGAATTCAAAGCTGATTTAAGACAAGTTGATAATGAAGAAGAAAACATATTGCATAAAGCTGTACTTTGTGGGGATATTAATTTTATTCAAATGATAATGAAAGTTTATCATCTTGAAAGTTTACTTACACTTCCTGATAAGAATTCTAATGTCCCTTTTCAATTCTTACAGGAATTGGTAAATAAAGGCTTACACCCTAAACAATTATGTAAAGATACTCCGGATAATACACTACCTGAACTATTGGGTTATTTAAAAACTAAGACTGAAGAGTATCCAACTAAGAGTAAGAGATATTTTTATCAACTTCGTCTCTTGCTGAAAACTTCAATTATATAATTTCTAGATATAAAATTCTTATTTGATATATAGAATTACTTATGTTTTTATAGGGATTAGCTGAACATGTAAATATCTATAGCTTAAATACGTAAAATTTAAGCTTTTAGTTGTTAATAATTTTTTATAGCAAAACTTAATTTGATTATTAAAAGACAATATATAAAAAGTTTTAACTAACAAAAACCAAATTAAAATTATAATTAAAGGATGCTTATTGGTTAATAGTCTTAATCTTTTGATTGTTAGAATAATTGCTTACAATATAAACTTATAATAGATATGAATTGATTAAATAGTTAAGTTATACGCTTATAAGCAAACTGTTTAGAAAGACAAAAAAGTTAAAAAATATTAAAATATATGTCTGATATGAGTTATTATAGAAATAAGATGATATACGAGGATTACACTAATAACGATGAGAAAACACAAATTATTTTAAATGATTTATGTTAAAAATAAAAATATAAATCCATACTAAGCATTATAGCGTAATACGTAATTGTCTTACATGAATAATATATATTTCTGTTTACTATGCATAATATTTATATATTTTCATATCCATTACAAATACTAAAGAAATTATGAGTTTTTCATTTGTCAGCAAGAAAGCTACTAAAAATCAATCAATAGAAATGAAGTCTATTAATACAGATTCAAATAAATCTTCAAAAAATGAATCTCATAACAAAAATCCACCAAACCCTCCAAAAAATATTCCTGAGCCAATAATATATATTACCCCTAAAAATAACTCTGTTTATACTGATTCAAGCCCCACAAGCATAATCAAAAATAAAAATAATTTTTCAAGTATCATAACATCAGAAGAAACAAAAAAAAATATTCATCCAACTATGACTTCACCTCCAGCCCAAAAGTTATTATCAATCAGTAGTTCTAGCTCATTTTCTCACTTAAACACTGATAAAGACGATAGTGAGAGTGAACGTGAAAAATTAGAGTATGAAATTCTAGAAGATCAGAATCTCATTTCAGAAAAAAAAGAATTATTAAAGCAACAAGTTATAGAAAATCTTGAAAATACCATCAATAAAAATTCCCGAAAATGTGCTTTCTGCTCATCTCCTATAGACCCAACTGATACCTCTACAGTATTTTTATGTAAGCATATTTCCTGCTATATCTGCATATACAATCGACTTCAAGAAATTATTTCAGAAGATTTACCTCAACTGATGACTTGTAATTGTAAAAAAATTGTTTATTATTACTTATTCAAAGGAATATTAGAATCAGAATCATTAGATCTTTATGTCGAAATGATATCGAAAATGTCAAAACTTGACTACAATTTGACTAGTTTTTGCCCTTATTGCAGACATAAAAATACCTGTAAAAACAACAACACATTTCATAGTTGTGATAAATGTAATAATGAATATTGTGTTAAATGTGGGCAATCTCATATTTCTAAAACATGTTTTGAATACTATAACCAAGAATATAAACATGAATTATTAGCTAAAATACCAAAATGTACAGAATGTAAAGATTTACCTTTAGAAATAGAATTGTCTTGTGAATGCAAACTTTGTATAGTTTGTGCAAAGAAAATGATTATTGATTTTCTATATAATATAAGTCCAATTGATGATCCTAAATGTAAACTTCATCAATTGATAATCCCAAGAGTTTATGTTTATAGTGCATTTGGAGGAGAATATGGGTTTATAAAAGAACAAGAAAAAGCAATAGATTATATGATTTTAACACCAAAGTTTATATGCGAAATATGTCTTAATGAAAATAATGTTAATAAATCTATAACATTAGATTGTGATCATAGATTTTGTCATGATTGTGTGAAAAGATATCTTAATGCTCTTATCATAGATAGTTCAACTGTTAATAATATAACATGTCCTAAATGTGAAAAAAAAATACCTTATGATATAATAAAAAGCAACTCAAGTCCTGAAGTTTTTGATAAGTATCTGAATTTTACACTTATGGCATATCAACCTGAAAAAAATGAAAGAGGTGATGATGTAGAAGAAGAAGTTATGAAATGGTGCATAAAATGTAATTATGGATGTTTGATTAGTATTAAAGATAATCGTTTCAAATGTCCGAATTGCAGTTCAGAATGTTGTCCTAAATGTAATAAAAAGCATTATTTAACAATTTGTGAGGATTTAAAATTATCAATGACCCAAAAAGAAATAAAGTCTTTATTAGGCTATAGTGATAACTATTTCGACAATTTTATGAAAAATTATAGTAAATGTCCTAATTGTAAAGAAGCGATTGAAAAAATGAGAGGGTGTAATTTTATGGAATGTAAATGGCCTAGATGTAAAGAAATATATTTTTGTGCGATATGTAATAAAAGATTAAGGGTAAGGATTATTTAGAAAGATCAACATTATTCTCATTATAAGAGGTCAGGGCCTTTTGGTGGGACTTGCAATATGACAGACCATCTTCCTGACGATTAATTCATTAGTTTTATAAGTAGGATTTTATTGATGTCTCTTTTGTAAGAATGCTGTATAGAGGGTATTAGGGTGTTATTTTTATAAAATTTTATGGACTTGGTGTAAAGGGAAGGCTTTTATTTCTTCCAAAAAGCTTTTAATGTATTTTTAATATATCCAATTCAGTATAGCTTTTATTATAAACTTTTCCTCCTAAAAACCCTATCTTAACACCAAACCTTCTTTCGAGCCTCCCATTCTCAAAATCAAAGATAATTTTCACAAGCCAGGACAAATTTTCAATCATATCCTTAAGAAATGTAAAAATGATAATACACAATCAAGAGTATTCCACAAGACATCTACGTCGTATAAAGAAAATAATAATAAACCAGCTTCAAATCCATAAAAAAGCCGAACAAGTTATGAGCAACACTCCACCTAATTCTAGATACACTTCATGTATAAAAGCAAGTTACATAAAAACCTCCCGTTTAGCATCTCTTCCACCAATCCTAATCCCCCAACAAAGATTAAAAATTCGTTACTATCCCGAATCTGTAACTCCAGCTCCAAAAATATCCCAAATCCCCAAAGCTCCATCTAAACCTACCGACCTAGGAATAATTCATGGATTTTCTAAATATTTCTCAACAAGACGAAGATCAAAGTCTCAAGATACCAAAAAGCCTCTTCAAATATCAGAGAAAATCCAAGTAGACCCACTTGATATGACTAAATATAACATTGAAGAAGATCTCGAACTTTGTCCTATAACAATTTTAGTTAAATTAAAAAAACATATAAATTAATGAGTGAATCTTCAGGAGAAGTCACTGCTTACTTCATCATGTCCTTAAGCGGATTTATGGGACTACTCAGTTTATCCCTAAAAAACCGAGGTTCAGCAAGTTTTATTATTTATCATTTTTATTCTTGGGCTGAGTTCTTTACCTTTATATTCCTCATAACAAGTACCCCATCAGAAAACTTTTATAGATTTTTTTATAAATACTACAAGACTTGGAATTCTATATCAGTTGTTACTAATCGTAATTTTAATGATGTCCCTTTTCGATTTAAAGTTTTTGGTATTGATGATGTTTATTTATTAAACAATGCTGATAATATACTTATATTTTGGTGTTCATGTCTTTTGATATTTATATTTGGATCAATATTTACTTGTAAGTCTTGTGATAATTTTAGGAAAAGTGTTTGTGATAATGTTATTATAAGAGGAAGTCTTATTGCTTTTTTTCAGATTGTTTTGTATTCGTTGTTGCAAATAACTAAATTTGAAATTACCACTTGGTATGGGATAACAAATTCTGTTCTTGCTATAACTTTTTTAGCTTGTGCTGGGCTTATGATAGTTTATGTACCAATTGCGTCTTTTTTGAAGATGAGAGATGGGATACCTGATGAGATAGCTAAGATTGGCACTGTTTTGGAGGAATTTAATACAGAAAGGATTATGTGTAGATTTTATTATGTGTTTTTTATGTTTGAAAGAGTTATTGCTGCAGTGAGTTATACGATGATAAATGATTATCCGAATTTACAGAGCTTGTTTATGGGATTAGCTTTGTTTATTAAAGGTAAGGCTTATATAGTTCTTTATATTATTGTGTTTAAACCATTTCAGAGATCTTTTGACAATGTTTTTATATGTATTCTAGAGTTTATCACTATTATATCAATATCACTTGTGGCAAGTTTCTCAGCTGNTTAAGATTTTGTGAGAAATTATAGGGAAAATAGGCTTGTAAATATATAAAAGATTTTAAACCATTTCAGAGATCTTTTGACAATGTTTTTATATGTATTCTAGAGTTTATCACTATTATATCAATATCACTTGTGGCAAGTTTCTCAGCTGATTCTATGAATGATGATATGAAAAACTATATAACTTGGGGAATTTTTGGGCTTTTATGGACTGGAATAAGTTTTTCTTTTTTTTATTACCTTTTTAGACTTATGTCTGGGGAGATTTTAAACTGTAAAATCATGAATGTTCAAGTTATGTCAGAAGCAAATGATGATAATACACAAAACAATATAGTGAATGATAAAAAAGAGTATTTAAATAACGAGACTATTGAAGTAAAAACTGATAATGAAGAGAAAAATGTTAGTAAAATTGTCCTTGTGACGTCTAAAATTGATGATCCAGAAAATAAAGTTTCAAGAATTATTGGAGTTGATCGTAGAAAAAGTTTAGATAATGGGGAACAGAAAAAAGGAATGGAATTATTTGAAATGCCGAATGAATTTGATAAAAATTATGGGTCAGGGATACCTTATTATGAAGCTTTAGCTAAGAAATATTTATCTAGACAGAAATAATATTTAAACTTGCTTTTGATTTTATAAATTAAGTTTATAGTATTCATATACTATAAGATAAAATATCTTCAAGTTGATTATAAAATTCGCTAACCGAAGGTCTATTTTTTGGTTTTAATACAAAAACACTTCTAAAAATTCCCTCAAATTTTCTATATAATTCACTATCAATTCTCTCAGGAATATTTTCTTGAAAAACAACCCATTCATCCAAGTTGTTTAAATTCACACCAAAATAAGGGTCTTTACCTGTCACTAGAAAATAAAGCACACAACCCAAGCTCCAAACATGACTTTTATAATTCGGCATGTTTCCAATAAGTTCTTCTGGTGATAAATACCTTTTATTTTCTTTGATTTCATATCCTTTAGAAAAATATATATCTTTCAATATCATGTTCCCATGTTCATTCATGAAAATATTTTTGGGGTTTATTACAAAATTCTCAAACTTTTTACAATGAAAATAGTCTATTAAAGTAACTATGTTTCGAAATTCAGCGATTAACTTGATTTTTGCAGGCTGATTTTGTAATTTCTCACTTAAAGGATATTCATAATTATCAATAACAAGAAAGTATTTAGAATCTTTGATATAAAATCCATGAAATCTTGAAATACTTTGATGGTTTAGAACAAGGCTAGCTAGATTATTTATTAAGATCTCTTGGGTATTTAATTCTATTAATATAACTTTTGAATCTTTGTAATAGGCTGAATTTTGATTTTGAAGTGTTAGGTCGATATCTTTTATCTCATTTAAGCGGAAGCTTTGGAAGTATATGCAAAAACTATCTATTTTTATATTCTTTTCAAATTCTTCAGTAGACTTAGAAAAACAGAGTAAATCGTATATTGAAGTATCAACTGTTGAATCATCATTTGTTGTATTGTTTTGGATAATATCTTTGATTATCTTCTCGATAGTTTTATCATTCATTTGTTTTATATGAATTATAGACTATTTTGATAATGCCATATAGCTGAGTAAAGAAATTATTGATGATTTGTATTTTGATAATGCCATATAGCTGAGTAAAGAAATTATTGATGATTTGTATTTTCTATCTAATAAAACACTGCTTCAGAACCTTAGATTACGGTACGGTTTGTTTTTATGAGATTGTCTAGGGGTATACACAAGCACTTCATCAATACCCCCAGCCACCTTCAAATCTTTAATCTGATTTTTTGCAGCAACTCTAATCTTCCCGATTTTCTGTTTCAAATCAACATAAACTCCGCTGTTTTTCCCATGGTTTTCACAAGCTTTTATTATTTTATCCAGTGCTCTACCTTTATTCAAAAGGTTTTTTCTCGAGTTATTTAAAACATAAGCAATCGACCTATGCCTAATTTGGCTTTTTTTACTACTTTCACAATACCTAACTTTATTAATTGACGAATTTGTGCTTTTAATGCTTTTTTTTAATGAAACTGGACTATTCCTAGATGCACATGGGGAAGATATGAACTTTTGTTGCCCAGACTTAGTTAAAAATGTATCTTTTAAATGATCATTGACCTGATTATAAATTTCTTCAGCAGTTGTTAAAGGGTTCTTAGGACTATTATTGAATTTATCAATAAAAACACCAGGTTCAGGTGTTCGGCACTTTGTTAACTCTATAAAATTCCCCCTAGTCGACACAGTATTCAACTTACTAAGTAAACTATTTTGACTTTTTCTTTTCGAAAGCACGTTCATAATAATATATGGGAAAACTTAAATTCCACAATATTAGCAGCGCAATAGACTTGAGTTTCTGGCATATACTTGCTAAAAAGAAACTTGAAGAAATGAAACTCGAAGACCAAATCCTTAATATAAACGGGTATTATTCAACAAATAACAATCCTGATATTGCCCCTGTATTTAGGATTATCTCAGATTCATTCAATGAAAACGCAGCTATCCCATCAAATTCAATAAGGATTCGAGGTTTGCTTAAAGTTTTTAATACAAAAGAAGACTTTATATCATCATCTAAGCCCCCTTTATTACAAAAAGCAGCAGAACAAATCACATCAGAAAACCTAGTTTCATTTATCTTATTAGTTTATGCTGACCTTAAAAATTTCGTCTTTACATACTGGGTCGGTTTCCCAGTTTTCAATTTTAACCCAGTAGAATACGAAGAACTTCCTATCCAAGAGGTAAATTTACAGCATCTAAAAGTCTCTTTAGCTGAAAAAGTTGACCAAAACAGCCTCAAAAGCATCTTTGGAATCAACAAAACAGGTGAGTATGAAGAAAACTGGGGTGAAAGCGATATAATTTGTTACCTTGACCCAGCATCTTCAACAGATTTCCCTTCATCTGTATTAAGAAACATCCTCGGTTTAATGAGTCAAGGGAAACAATTTGGATCTAAGAAATTCTTAGCTATAAAAAATGGACTATCTTCAAACCCTCAATACTTTACCCTTGAAAGATCTAAACTTTATAATATAGAAATCCCAGAAACTACTAAAGATTTTATAGGATGGGAAGCTAATTCTAAAGGAAAAATTCAAGCTAAAACTATAGACTTAAGACCTCAATTAGATCCTCATAACCTTGCTACAAGTGCTGTTGATTTAAATCTAAAACTTATGAGATGGCGTATGTCCCCAGAATTAAATCTAGACATTTTAGCTTCAACTAAATGTTTACTCTTAGGCTCAGGGACTTTAGGTTCACAGCTTTCAAGGAATCTTCTTGCATGGGGGATGAAAAATATAACTTTTGTCGACTCGGGTAAAGTTTCATATTCAAACCCAGTCAGACAAAGCCTTTATGAATTCGAAGATGCTAAAAATGCAGTACCAAAAGCACTTAGAGCAGCGAAAAAACTTCAAGAAATCTACCCTGGCGTTCAAAGCTCAGGTTATCAAATTGAAATTCCTATGCCAGGTCATAGTATATCATCAACTGAAGATCATGCTAGAGAAAATTATTTACAATTAGAATCACTTATAAAAGAACATGATGTTGTTTTCCTTCTTACAGATTCTAGAGAATCACGTTGGTTACCTACAGTTATAACATCAGCTCTTGATAAAATATGTTTATCTGTAGCTTTAGGATTTGATTCATTTTTAGTTGTTAGACATGGTGGATGTCCTTCAGATGATCGTCTTGGTTGTTATTTTTGTAATGATGTTGTTGCTCCTAGAAATAGTATGACTGATAGAACTTTAGATCAACAATGTACTGTTACTAGACCTGGATTAAGTTATATGGCTAGTTCGGTTGCTGTTGAATTACTTGTTAGCTTATTACAACATCCACTTAGACATAAAGCTAAACATGGGGATAGTACGCATCTTGGGATATTACCACATCATTTAAGAGGATCATTTTCTACTTTTGGGATTGCAAGCTATGTTAGTAGTGCTTTTTCTAAATGTACTGCTTGTTGTGTTAAAGTTATTGATCAGTATTTGAATAATGGGTTTGAGTTTGTTAAAATGGCTTGTAATGACCCTGATTATTTGGAAGAAGTTTGTGAACTTAAGGAACTTGAGGCTAATGAGAAACTCCTTGCGGATGAACTTATAGAAATCGAAGACTTTGATTAATGATTATCTTAATTTAGGAATTCTAGGAAAGTTGTAAATATTTTTTTTCATGATGAGAAATTTATTACTTAAACTACCTATACAAAACTAATAAAGTTTTATTATCTTTCATAAGTTTATTATCTTTTTGATAATATAATCTATAATATTCACATTATTATAAAACTCATCAAAAATTATACACTGACCATAAGCCTTATAAGTTTAAATCAATTACATATAATCCTCAAGAATAAAAAATCTTCAATTTTCCTAACAAAACCAACCTCAAATCTCAAAAACTTCCCTTAAACTCAAAAGCAAAATCTAATTTCCAATGCAAAATCTAATAAAATCCTAAATCAAAAACTCCATAAAAACCCTTAATATCTCCAAAGACTTAAAAAAACTATAACTTTTAACGTACTTTAATCTTACTATTCTACTTCTTCAGACGTGATCTGTCTTTGCATCTTGGCGAATTCTTCTTGTAAATTCATATAACCCTTCAAGTCAAAATTCGACTTTTCTGAGTATTGTTCCAAATATTTCAAATAAAGCCTATTATAAACAGCCGTATTTTCAAATTCTACTTTAGATGATAAAGAATACCAAGTCCCAAAACTTAAATTAGCAAGTCCAATCAAATAAGCTTGAGCTTCCATAACATCCCAACTCCATGTATAATAACTACCAATACCTATATAAAGCATTTGAGTAACAGTAATAAAAAAACCTCCCCAAAGAAATGAAAGGGCTTTAAAATCAGCCTTTTTACTTATAACCTCAAATTCAGGTTTAAGTCTTTGGATTTCTGAAAACAAATAATGGATTTTGTCGTTAAGTTCCAAAGCATCAAATCGGTCTCTTTTGTTTTTCTTCAAGACAATATCGTTTATTAAAATCTCCAGATGCTCTTTTTTATACATTTCGCCTGATTTTGCGATTTTATCAAGTTTCTGTATATATTTATGAACAATATGCTGTTTAGAAGGGTTCATTTCATGGCAGTTTAGAAGGAAAAGATGCTTTTTTATTGATGTACTTAAAGCTTCGGCGTCGATTTTATAGTTTAAAGACCCTATTCTGATTATGAAAGATACTCCTTGAAGTTCGCTTATTTTAGTTGATTTGCTTATGAGAACTCCTTCTAGGGACTCGATTTTTGTATTTTCGTATATTTTTAGGTAGTCATAAATAGTACCAATAGTTGTATTCTCGTGAAAAGGTATAAAAATAGGTGAACCATGAACAGGGATAGTCACTCCATTGTTGTTTATATTCAGAGATACGAGAGAGAAGAGCCTTTTTACTAGCATTTGAATAATAAAATTTTTATGGTAAATGGTTGATAGCTTTTTTTACTCTTATAGGATACTTTAGGTGAGTTTTTTTTTTAGTTGAAGTTTTTGAGATGGGGTTATGAAATGAGATTTTTTTGGGATTAGGAAAAAAATTTTTGATATTAGAAGATTTTGCTCGATTTTAAAAGGCTGTGGCTGATTATAATTTTTTAGATATGATATAGGATTAAGATTAAGATTTAGGCAAGTATTGGGAAGAAGGTGAAGTTGTAGAGATTTTTATTTTGGATGAAGATGAGAATAGGTTATAATTATTAGTTGAATTAGGTTATGGAGTTATGGGGTGGCATCATATTTTATTTGAACTATAATATGTATAATGAATTATATGATTATATTTTGTAACTATGATATTATTACTGCTTGTCTATACCGCAAATGCAGTCTGCAACTCAAACTGTCTTTTTGATTGCCGTTTAACTGGGTCTAATAACGACTGTGAAGCAAAATGCGACTGCTTTTCTACAACAATTAAAAATATTTATGCTTCACAAACAGAAAACTCTAATGAAATCATTGAAAGAGAAATATTAAGTAAACTAACTGAAGATATACACCCAGGATATCTTCCTGGGAACTATGATGAGAGTTATTTTGAAATTAAAATTGAACAGCTTACAAAAAAAAAAGCAAAAGATCAAGATGATGAAGATGATAAGGATGATTATGATGATAAAAATGATAAAGATGATTATGATGATAAGAAGGATTATGATGATGAAAAAGATGATGATGATAAAAAGTCTAAAAAAGATAAAAACAAAAAAGATAGTAAAGGGACTAGTGATAGTAAAAAAAGTAATAGTGATAGTACAAAGAGTTCTTCAAAAAATGATAAGGGATCTAGTAAAGATAGTAAGAGTGATACAAAAAAATCTAGTAGTGATAAAAGTACTAGTAAGGATAGTAAAAGTGATAAAAGTACAAGTAAAGATAGTAAAAGTACTAGTAAAGATGATAAAAGCTCAGATAAAAGTACAAGTAAAGATGATAAAAGTTCAAATAAAAGTAGTAATAGTACAAGTACAGAAAAAGATAGTAAAAGTACAAATTCGAAAAGTAGTAATAGTACAAGTACAGAAAAAGATAGTAAAAGTACAAATTCAACTAGTAATAATACAGAAAATAAAAATACTACAAATTCTACTACTAAAGAAAATGAAAGCACAATAAAAACTGACTCAAATAGTAAAAAGTCTGAAGAAGATACAAGTAAGAGTACCAACAAAACAGAAAGTACTGAAAAAGATACAAATCAAAATAAAACTTCCAAACAAGAAGAAGTTGATGATCATGACGACGATGATGATGACTCGAAAGAAAATGATCATTGCACAAAAAATTCAGATGATGATGAAAATGATGAGGATGATGAAAGTAAAAGTGAGGGAGAATCTGATGGGAAAACTGGAAATCAATCGAAAGATGAAGAGGAGGATTTTGAGAAAGCAGATAAAGATGGGAAAGAAAATAATGGAAAAAATAGCACTGAAGTTGAGGATGATGTGGAAAAAGATAAAAATACGACTGAAACAGGTAAAAATACGACAGAAACAGGTAAGAATACAACTGATACAGGGAAAAATATAACTGAAACAGGTAAGAATACTACTGATACAGGTAAGAATACAACTGAAACAGGTAAGAATACTACTGATACAGGTAAGAATACAACTGATGCAGGTAAAAATACTACTGAAGCAGGCAAAAATACGACTGAAACAGGTAAGAATACAACTGATTCAGGCAAAAATACTACTGATGCAGGTAAAAATACAACTGAAGCAGGTAAGAATACAACTGATACTGGTAAAAATACTACTGATGCAGGTAAAAATACAACTGAAGCAGGTAAGAATACAACTGATATAGGTAAGAATACAACTGATACAGGTAAGAATACAACTGATACTGGTAAAAATACTACTGATACAGGTAAAAATACAACTGAAGCAGGTAAGAATACAACTGATGCAGGTAAGAATACAACTGATACAGGCAAAAATACTACTGATGCTGGTAAGAATACAACTGATACTAACAAAAATGCCACTGAAATAGATAAGAATACAACTGATACTGGAAAAAATACAACTGAAGCAGGTAAGAATACAACTGATACTGGAAAAAATACAACTGAAGAAGGTAAAAACGCAACTGATACTAGTAAAAATACTACTGATACTAGTAAAAATATAACTGATATAGGCAAGAACACTACTGATACAGGCAAGAACACTACTGATACGGGTAAAAATACGACCGATGTTGGTAAAAATACAACAGATACCGGTAAAAACATTACTGATACAGGTAAAAACACTACTAATACAGGTAAAAATACCACAGATGCAGGTAAAAACACCACTGAAATAGAAAAAAATACTACAGATACAGGAAAAAATACTACAAACACAGGGGGAAATACTACAAATCCAGAAAAAAATACAACTGATACAATAGGAAACACTACAGATTCAGGTACCAATACAACAAATACAGGAAATAACACTTCAAACCCAGAACTAAATACAACTGATATAAAAAATATCACATCAGATACATCGGGAAACAGCACAGCCACAGAAAACAATACCTCAAATATAGGGAATACTACTTCAGATACTGAGAATAATTCAACAGATATTAGTCAAAACATAACAGATACTGGAACAAATGCAACAGATATAGGACAAAATACAACAAATATAGGGGGAAATACAACAAATACAGGAGAAAATACAACAAATATATGGGAAAATACAACAAATACAGGAGAAAATACAACAGATATATGGGAAAATACAACAAATATAGGGGGAAATACAACAGATACAGGGGGAAATACAACAAATATAGGGGAAAATACAACAGATACAGGGGGAAATACAACAAATATAGGGGGAAATACAACAGATACAGGGGGAAATACAACAGATAAAGGGGGAAATACAACAAATATAGGGGGAAATACAACAGATATAGGGGAAAATGCAATAAACACTACAAATACAGAAGGGGCTCCTATAGATCCGATCAGTAATGGGACAAACACAAGCCAAAATTCTTCTGACATAGGTAAAGATAAAACAAATTCTGAAAATAATGAAACATCTTCAGAAATCCCTATAATAAACCAAAATCAAACAAATAATGAGTCCATAAGCAACCAAACAACAAATGAAACAACTGAGGGAGATAATTCAAATAGTACAGATCCTAATCCTATAGATAACGAATCATCATCAGATACAAATACTACAACTAATACTAACCCTATATCTAATACAACAACCAATGAAAATGTTACAAATCCAGAATCAAATACTACAAACATTGATTTAAATATTACTGAACCTAATTCTAATTCATCAATTTCTGATACAAATGCAGATATAAATTCAACCAGTCCAGAAAATAACTCTACTGACTCACAAAATAATACTACAAATATAGATACTAATATAACAAATACAGATACAAATATTACTAATACGAATACTACAGGTACTAATATAACAAATACAGATACTAATATAACAAATACAGATACAAATATAACAAATACAGATACAAATATAACAAATACAGATACAAATATAACAAATACAGATACAAACATAACAAATACTGATACAAATACAACAAATACAGATACAAATACAACAAATCCTGATACAAACATAACAAATGCAGATACAAATACAACAAATCCTGATACAAACATAACAAATACTGATACAAATACAACAAATCCTGATATAAATACAACTAATCCAAATACAACTAATCAAAATACAAATACAACTGAATCTTTAAATAATAGTACTAATATTGACGCAACTACAAATAATACAGAATCCAGTGGTAACAATTCTTCTACAAACTCATCAAATACCGAAAGCAATAATACATCACAAATAGATATAAATAATACAAATACTGAAGTTATTAGCGGTGTTGATTGCCCATTGTTAGATTCTTATACTGACTATTCAATATCATTTATTGAAATATCTGCAACAAATGAAGGTATGGCAAATCTAAAAGTTGATATTGAAATAGAGCCTTTAAATTTTTTGGTATCAGATTATTATAGAGTGAGCTTATATGCTATTATATTGATACTTATATGTATTTTAGTTTTAAGAAACTATTGGAGTAAACGGAAAGTTATTGAGGAATCTTTGAAAACTAAACTAGTTTAAGTAAATAATTATACTCTTACATAAAGCTTTTAATCTATATAAAATTCATCATAATCAGTATAAATTATATATATTAAACTATATTATTTCCTATAAAAATCAATCCTAATCACAAAATTTCATTCTTTCATCACTCAAAACATATTAAAAAACCCTAAAACTATTACTTTATTTTTTAAACCCATAAAAAATGCAATACTTGATACAAGTTATTAGTAAGTCTTACCAAAAACACTGGTAGTATATTATATTACTCACTTCTAGATATATTAATGTTAGTATATAAAATGATTTTAAAGCCGAATTTTGCTGTGAGAACTTTGACCCTTTTCTAACATTTTTCTATTTTTGTTACTTGATGAGTTTATAGAGGTCGTGATTTATTTATATATGTTTTGAAAATCCACATTTCTTTACAGAGTTTATTGATTTTGTATTTGATTATTTTGCTTAGTGAGTCGTTTTTGTTATGATTTTTGTAAGGATTGTTAAAGGATTTGATTTTACATGAGAATTGGATATTTTTCTTTTTTTCTTCACTTATTTTATGCATTTGATCGAAAATTTTCGTTTTTATTTTATCTAGATCTTAATCAAGTTCTTCTAGTCAAGATCAATACACTTCACTTATTTTTGATACTAAAAATCCTTTTATGATACTTATTGACTTGAAAGCATTTTCAATTCCATATCTTCAAGCATTAATTTGATCTAAGAAATCTCTTTATTTATATACTCCACAAAACCAGAGTAGCTGTTCTTTTCGTTTGTGCGATTTTTGGGAGATAAAGCATTTTCTCTACAAATACCCAAAAAACCTCATCAAATTTTTATTAACACCTTCATTACCATAATACAATATGAACAACGAATATGAAATCCACCAATAAACAATTAGAACCGATATCATGGATGCAATTTCAGAGCCTCTAGTCAACAATCGTGAAAATATCTTATCCCGTCTAATAAAATTCTGCACAGGTTGCTGCATAAGAGACCATTCTCCTCCTCCAGACCCTGAAAACAACCAATATCTCGAACTAAAAAACTTTAAACCTCCTCAAGATATTATCCCAATACAAACAACATCTCCAATCCTAAGTATCATAGACCCAACAATATCAATCAAAAAGAAAAAATCTAAGAAAAAAGGTTTACCCGTAGTAAATTCTCTAATAGAAGGTTATCAAGTTATAGGAAATGGTAAAGAAACAGTCATAGCAATAATGTCAAAAACCCAAGTCGAGTTTAATAAAACAACATTTAGATCTGATATAAAAAAAAAACCTGATTATGTTCCTTTAAAATATTGGAATCAAAGGTATAGCATTTTTTCTAAATATGATGAAGGGATTCAATTAGATGAAGAAAGCTGGTATAGTGTCACTCATGAATGTATAGCAAAATGTATAGCCGATAAGCTTAAGAACTACACAGTCATGGACGGCTTTGCTGGAGCAGGGGGTAACATAATCCAGTTTGCAATGAATGGTCCGACATTAGCTTTAGAAATTGACCAGTCACATATAGATATGCTAAAAAATAATGCTGAGATATATGGAGTGATATCAAATATAAAATTCATCAAAGGAGATTTTTTAGTTGATGCTAAATCTGAAGCACCTTTAGAAGTGATTTTTATGTCTCCACCATGGGGTGGTCCTGATTATGTGAAATCAAAAAAATATGATTTATTTACAACGATAACCCCGGATATAACAAAAATAATGCAAGTGTGTAATGATGTGACTAAAAATGTTGTTTTGTATTTACCAAGAACTGCACATCCAGCACAAATTGTTCAGTTATTTAAATATATGCCGAATATTGAAAGGAAAATTGAGTTTGAACTTTTTTGTGTTGGGAGTAAAGTTAAGACAATATGCTGTTATATGGGAGAAATGAATAAAATATCAAGCGAACAGGTTTCTAAGAGTATTTTAGATAAGATGATTAAAATACCAAAGTATTTACCTAAAGATAGAGAAGGGGCGGAAGATGCGTTTGCTAAGGAAATTGAAGAGATTGGGTTGAATCAAGCGATAAATCATGCGTATTCTGCTAAAAGGCATCCTCGTAACAAATAATTTAAGCATTGGTTTGGGATTTTGTGTGGAAAATGAACTTTTGGGTTATGAAAAAAAATTTTTTTATGGATTTAGAGGAAGTGTAGTTTAAATGATTATTTATACTTAACCGAACCTTTTTGATGTGATTTCTTTGAGAGATAAGAGAAGGTCTTGTTGTGTTGACCTTTCTGATGATAGTTGATTGTATTGGTCAGCCCAGTCTTTGCAGAGAATCCCGATGTTTCTAAGAAGGTTTTGGCTACGAAGCTCAAGGTCGCTAGCGATGAATTTCATATTTTCTTGTTTTTTTATACATTCTTCTGTGGTTTGGATATGCTCATTTTGTTGTACCTCACTATCTTCATAGCTGTTTACAAGTTGTGATGCTAGTTCGAATATACGCTTATAGTGATAGTCAATATCGTTAATTGCTGAAGCTCGTTCTTCATGAGCTTCTTCAACTGCAGTTTTCAAACTTTTCATCCTCTGCTCAAAAATTTCTGTTGTACTTTGTTCTAAAAACTCAGTAATTTCCCCTACTAACTCAGTATTTGTTGTACTCAAAGCTTCACTAGCAATTTGTAAGAATTCTTGTTTATCATCTGAAACTAAATTTTGTTGAGTTAAAAAAGATAAATACTCATATTGTGATAATTTTTTAGATGAATATCCTTTTTCTAAACCTTGTAGAGCTTTAAGTTGAGACTCAAAACTTTCGATAAAAGATTTTTCGTTTTTAACAGTGAGGATTTTTGCTTTTCTATGATGTTTTTCACTTTCACATACATCATGCTCAACAACAGCTCTTGAATATGCATATTTTGCATCAGAAAGCTCAGTTTCTCTATATTTTATTTCATATTTGCATTGTTTTAGTTGGTTTTGGAAGGTTAAATCATGAGATTTTTGTTCTTCGAATAAGGATTGGACCATAGAATCTATTGTTTCTAATGCTTGAGATAGGGATGATGAAGAAGGTTTATTAGAGATCCCAAGTGAATATCGGAGGATTGTGATGAGTAAGATTTGAGTTGAGATCCACATTTGAAATTTTATCAGTTAGAAATATGGATTGGAAGTTTGAAAATGGGAGGAAAATAAGGATTTAGTGATATGAAAAGGAGATTCAGATAAAGAGAGAAGATGTTTTTTTGGGTATGGAATAGGATTAGGGTATTATAATTGGGTTTGTGTTGTGATTTTATATGTTGGAATAGGAGGTTTTTATAGAAAAAAACACAAACTATATAATAAAATCCAAAAACACTCCACATTTTATCATCCAAAATCCTCTTCCTCTATAAAAAAAACCAAACTTACCTAATATTTTCCTAAACTATTTATTCTGATAAAAGACTAAGTGCTTCAGGGTTATTAATCCAAGCTTTTCTCAATACCTCAACAGCTTCCTTAACTTTCTGAACAATTTCAATTGGGTTCTTAAGTAATCTTACCAAAGCATCAATATCAATTTCTAATAACATCCCTGTAATTTTCCCAGCAATTTTCTTATTAGAGTTTTCTAATACAAGAGGATAAAGATTTTCTCCTAATATTCTTTTTTGGACCTCAGGCTTAGACTCATAAAACCCTTGAGTTTCAAAAGGTAATTTTACTGGTTCAGCTGCTTTCATAGGTACTAAAGGCATAGGTTCACCTCTAAACTTGCCACGTCCTGGTGTTCCTCTAGCCATCATTTGTGGGTAAATCATCCCATACTGCATCATCTGCGAGTGCATTTTTTTCATCTTCAACACATTTAAATCCCTTATCAGTTCTTCTTTAGGTTTCCACAAATGCACAAACAACGTTTTTTCTTCAATTTTCTTATTCTTCAGCCCAGTCATAGCTAAAGCTGCACTTTCTGGTGTTGCGAAACACACAAACCCTGAGCCTTTTGACAATAACTCTTGTTTCGCCACATTATTATGATAAACAATATTCTCTGTTTTCAGTATTTTCACACTTGTTATACTCCCATAATCCATACATATTTCCTTAAGCTGATTTTCAGTTAACATTAAAGGTAATCCTTTAATAAAAAGATTCCTTCTTTTCCATTCATCAACTTTTTTCCTATAATCCTGAATGAGTTTTGCTTTACGTGCTGATCTACTTTGATGTGGGGCAATATACCATAATATCCCATGTTCAGTTTTATTGTTTAATAAACTTATGACTTTTTGAGCATCTTCAGAGTTCTTATAGCATACATAAGCAAAATATCGATCATATCCTTTAAAATCTTTTGTATGCATAACAGCATGTGATGTAATTTCTCCATATTGAGTAAAAATAATACGTAATGATTCACTTGTCATATTTTCCCCAAATCCTCTTATGTAAAGATTATTTTTCCATTGTAAGTTTTCTCTTTGTCCTGCAGGGATAAATTTCTGCACTGTAGCTTTAGTTCCTAGTATATCTACTTTTCCTAATGCTATAACTTTTTGTGCCTGGTCTTTTTTCTCGAATTGCACATAACCATAACGATTTGACTTGAGTTCTTTATCATTTGTTGAAGATTTTAATTCATCTTGGGTTCGAGAACTATATGAGACTTTTGATGATAATATTGGACCAAAATTACTGAAAACTTCATCAAGATCTTTAGCTGTTGCATTTTCTGGAAGGTCACTGATAAAAAGATTAGCTTCTGGGTCTCTTTCACGGCTGTATTTTGCTACTCTTAGATAGCTACCTTTGAGTAAAGTGCCATTAAGAGCTTTACGGCCTTCAGAGGCTTGTTGAACTTGAGCAAATGTTATAAAAGCAATACCGAGTGACTCTTTGGTTTGGAAATGCCTGAGAATTCTTATGTAAATGACTTCTCCATGTCTTGATGCTAGTGAATATAAGTCAGCTTCTACGACTGATGGAGAGAGATCGCCGATAAAAAGTTGTGTGTCTGGGTTTGAGGGCTTTCCTTGGAAGTTCATCTCGGTTTATTAATATTATGGCCATTAATTCAAAGGTTTTAGAGGATGGGCTTTTGTTTGTGGGATTAATGGGGGGATGATAAAAGTGAAATGATAGGGAAATAAGGATGTTTGAGGGGTTT
Source organism: Stentor coeruleus (assembly GCA_001970955.1). Lineage (NCBI taxonomy): Eukaryota > Ciliophora > Heterotrichea > Heterotrichida > Stentoridae > Stentor > Stentor coeruleus. The sequence continues at coordinate 47,524 of MPUH01000123.1, forward strand.
GAGTTTTTTTTTGAGATGGAAGATGAGAAAGGGTTTAAGGGTTTTGTTTAGATCAGAAGTTTTTTGGTAATTTTGTGTTGGAAGTTGGAGTTTGTAGTTGAAAAAGGTCGAAGTTTTTTTGTTTTGTGGTGGATTTTGGGGTTTGTAGTTGAAAAAGGTCGAAGTTTTTTTGTGAGGTGGATTTTAGGGTGGAAAAAATTGAAGATTATGTGGTGGGTATATGTTTGAAATATTATATGAAGTATGGATAATTAGGGTTTTTTTGAGGTATTTGATTACTTCGTGGTATTATTAATAATTATATAGTAGCATACCTTAAAAGTTGAAAATAAAAAACATGATAATAATGATTTAATGATAAAAATAAATCTAACTCAAAAAGATAATAATTTTATCACATTGCATCATTTTTAGTAATAAATGTTGCGAAAACTCTCCAGGAAATTAGCAAACATGCCTCAAAAAGAGATTCAAGAAAATCTCAACAATACAAAAGAACTACTCGATTCTATTTCAAAATACTTCGAGTCTTTATCTTCAATCAACGTTAAACCAACGAAATCTCCAGTCCCACTTCCAAAAGATCTTCCAATAATCCCAATACCTTTTAATCAAATTCTAAACACTATAGAAACTTCAATATACCCTAACAACCTTCATTGGCTTCATCCAATGTTTTTTGGATACTTTCCAGCTTCAACTTCATGGCCATCTATTCAAGGTTCATTAGTCTCAAAAGCTTTAAGTAGTGTAGCTTTTACAACAAGTTCATGTCCAATATCGACTGAAATTGAAAAATTAGTATCAAATTGGCTTGGACAAATGCTTAATCTACCAAATCAATTCATTTATGGTAAAGGTGAAGGAGGGGGGTTAACATATGGAAGTGCATCAGAAGCTGTATTAACAGCTATGGCTTGTGCAAGGCTTAAGAAAAACACTGTTAATCCTGTTGCTTATACTTCAAATCAAAGTCATTTTTCTATTATAAAAGCTGCTAAGGTACTTGGAATACCAATAAGACTGATTCCAGGAGATAGGGATAATAATGGGAATTATCCTTTAGACCCAAAGAAATTAGTTAAACAGATTGAAGATGATAAAGAAAAAGGATTTACACCTATTTTTATATGTGGATGTGTTGGGACTACAAATGTTGGAGCTATTGATGACCTTGAGACTATTGGGAAAATTGCTGAAAAAGAAGACAGTTGGTTTCATATTGACGCAGCTTATGCTGGTAGTTTTGCTATACTACCTGAATTAAGACACATACTAAATGGTGTTGAGTTAGCCACAACTTTTAACATGAACAGTTCAAAAATGCTCCTTTGTGGCTTTGATTGTTCAAATATGTGGATAAAAGATTCAAGTTTATTAACAAATCACTTGACACAGAATGCTGATTATATGAAGAAAAGTAATGTTATTGATTATAAAGATTGGCAAATTCCTCTAGGAAGAAATGTTAAAGGATTACCTTTATGGATGGTTATTCAACAATTTGGTGTTGAGGGAATACAAAAATATTTGAGAAACCATATAGAAGCTGGGAAATTGATGGAAAAACTTGTTGATGAAGATAAAAGACTTGAGATTATTGCTAGAAGATCTTTTGGACTTGTAGGATTTAGAGTTAAAGGGGAAAATGAATTGACAGATGGTGTTATACAGAGACTTGCGGAGAATCAAGAAATATTTTTGTTAGGAAGTAAGAGTGATGGGAGAAGTTTTATAAGGTTTTCACCTGGAAGCAATCCTCCTGATCTTTCTAATGTTAGAAAAGCATTTGAAATAGTCAAAGGATATTTAGATGAACTGACTAATTAGGTTAAAAATTTGAAGTAGTTTTTTTTATTTAGGATTAGATTTATATGTTAAGGTTACTCGATTTTAATGTAATAACATATACTTTAAATATATATCATAGAATAAATATATACCCTATAAAATTATAAATAATTTCATTTAGTATAACTTCTAACTCAACCCTACTACAAATCCTGCATTTATTCCAAAAACACAAAATTTATATTCCAATAAGCTTATTCTAAATAAATTACTCATAATAAAAACCTCACAACAGTTTCTCCCTCCAAATTTAAAAATCCAAAAACTCATAAACCTCTACTTACCCATACAAAATCTTCCCCAAAAAATCATCATGACCACTCATTACCAACTATTCAAAATCCTATTTTTAATTTAAATATTATATATATGGAAATGCAGTCTATGCAAGAAAAGCTAAAAAATATCCAAAATGAAGAAGAAGAAAAAAGCATAACTTTTATAAGAAGCCAATTTGGAAAACATTCAAAAATTCTCGACATTTCTAATAAATATTTAGTAAAAGAACCATTTGAATATTTTATAGTTTGTTTGACTAGTCATTTCAAGAACTACATATCGAGCTTTAGTTCTTGAAAACTGTTTATTAACAAATATTGTTATAAGTAAACTGTTTACATCTTTGACTAAACTGAAAATAAGGCATTTTATTACTTCATTTGATATTGCGAATAATCAAGTCGAAATCACGGAAAAAATTGCTAAGAAACTGGTTAAGTTTTTAGAAAAAAGCGTTAAGAGTAAACTGGTTAAGCTGAATTTACAAGGGAATATTGTCAGCTCACCTATAGCGATTAATGGTATTTTTAATATAACGAGAGATTTTAAAGAATTAAGCCTTTACGATACCCGCCTTTCACCTGAAGCGCTTTTGGAGTTACAGAATTTCTAGCTAAAAACAAAAGCATATTAAAACTTGATTTATCTTATAACCCAATAGCTTTTACTAATGCAGATATTGTTCAAACTTTTGGTATAAGCGTTGGAATTAACAACAAAATCGAAAGTTTAAACCTATCTGGTAACTCAACTATACACAAAGATATTATATTTATAAAATTCTTATCATGTATATCAAGTAACACATCCTTAATCGAACTTAATTTAGGTAATCTAGGTCTTTGTGATCGTGCAGTCGAAATTATATGTAAAGTTTTATTCCCAGTCATGCCTTTAATGGAACTTGATCTACAAAGTAACTGTATTTCATGTAAAGCTTTTGACCTTCTTCTATCCAAACTATCCGATTTTATAACCTCCCTTGATGTTTCTTATAATGATTTTCGATCAAACTCAATATTAGAATCCTTAGGAAAACATTTTAAAACAAATAGAACCTTAAGAAAATTAAACATATCATATTCTATTGAACTTATGAGTCTAGATAGTAAAGCTTTAGATAATTTTTGTAGAGGAATTACAGAGAATATTTCATTAAGTGAGCTTTGGTGTGAAGGGATAAAAATTGGAGAAGATCATGATGAGTTTTGTTCAAAAATGAGAGAAGCTATTTCGAATAGAAAATACTAATTAATTTTTAAAATCAGTGCTGTGAATTGCTTTTCCGGGTCACAGAATAATAGTTTTATATCAAAAAATACTTCAAAGCAAAGTTTTAAATTTACATAGATAAGTAGAATAATATTTAAAAATTGATAAGCATTAAATGTTAGAATCACAGATTAGGGGATTTTATTTGTAGTTTTAACTCATTTGAATACTAAAAGTCTATTATAAATGTCAAACACAGGTAAGAATTGGAAGTTTACAATGTTCTCATGCTGCGACAACGCATGTATGAGTGCTTTTGCTTGCCTTGTTCCATGTAGTTGTGCCTTCATCCAATGCATAGATTCAAAATTAGCTTTTCCAGAAAGTAGTGAGTACTGCGGGGCATATTTTTGCACTTTTTTATGCTGTATAGGGATGGCTTATAACCGATCTCAACTAAGAAAGAAGCTTGTTATTGAAGGCAACTTCTTTTTAGACTGTATATGCCACTGCTTTTGCTCATGCTGTGCAGTAGTTCAAGAATGGCGAGAAGTTGTAGCATTTAAATTTAATGATGATAAGCTACACATATTCAATTATTCAAGTCGAATGATTCAAGCACCTACAGCGTAAATCGAAATAATATAAGATTAGTTAAATGAAAAGTATATTTTTGTATAAAATTAAGATATGGTTCTAGGTATAGGCTTTATTCATGATTTTGTATTTGGTATTAGGTATAAAGTTTATGTGGGATAAGTTTAAAAAGATTTTTTTTGAATTGGTTTTGGGATAAAGAGGATTATTTGGTAGAGGTTTTAGATGTGAAAGGGTTTGTAGAAGGATTTAAGAGAAGGTTAAGGGGATGTTGCGTGTGATTATGTGGAGGAGTTTTTTTTGTGGAAGGGTTTTTTTGGGTTATGAAGATATAAATCTGAGGTTGTTAGTATTAAAAAATATGGTTGATTTCATGTAGTTTTAGATATAAAAATGATTTTTAGCTGATTTTCAGTTTTTTTATTATCTGAATTTTATTCTCTTATTAAAAGTAATATCATTATACATATATACTATTATACAATTATTACACATATAAAATTAACAAGGGCTGGACAATAGTCAAGCGATAATTCCTAACTAATACTAATATTATTATACTTATATACAATATTATGCATTTATAATCACTAAAGAAATCATCTAAAACCTCAAGCCAAATCAAATTTCTTCTTATTTATTTAATGGGTTCTACAATATATTTACTTCAAAATAATATATGGAAGCTTTACTCCTAGAAAAAATCATCAAAAGCGAAATCTCAGAAATCAAAGACTTAATAAATAATCACGATGAAGACTTAATCACAATTGAAATCTCTAAACTCATACCTAAACTTATGCGTCACTTTTATTCATATAAAGAGTTTGAGCCTCTACATACAATTTTTATTATATGTGAGTGGCTAACTTTTGAAAAAAACTATGACGAATATAAAGTTTTGATAATACTAGAAGATATACTCACCTGTATTGACTCCTGCAACTTGTCTGTATTTTTGAATTACTTTGAAAAAATTTCTTTAAAAATCGTAAGTAAATCAGAAAACGAGACTAAATGTAAAAGTATTATTCTAAGAATATCCAATGCATTGCTTAAAAGATTAAGTCGCAATGAGCATTTGCATACAAGATATCAACTACATAAAATCCTGGCAAATTGTATGGGATCTATCAGCTACAGATCTGGGTCAAATTTCCGTGGGCAGTTTAGTAACAAAAAATCCATCTTCCTTTCTTTATCAGACGACCTTTTTTCTCAAGTAAATTCAGTCTTCCTAGCAATAAAAGACCCATACATAGCATTTTGTGATCAAGGTCATCTAGACAGATTCTTAACAACTACTGTAAAACTAATAGAAAAAATTTCTAATATCAAAACATATGAAAACTCTTTTAACATATACCAACCTATAGAAGAAATTTTTGATATACAACTTAAAGATAGCGATTTTATAATATATTTATTAGGATCAATAATTTTTTTAGCACAAACTTTACAAAAACCAGCTACAACACAACAAGAAACATCATTTGTTTTAAATGAAACACAAAAATCAACTTTAAACTTATTGTCGAATAAATCAAAAGAAATCCTTTTGAAAATAAATATAGAAATTGTTAAGGATATAGAAAATTTATTAGAAAGTGAAATCCCTTGGATAACGTGGAAAATGAATAAATGCCCGAAATTTGAAAGGGAAAAAGTTGTAGAAATGCCTAAAGAAGAAAAAATTGAATTGGAAGATGGAGAATTAGCTGGTGAGGAAGTTGTTGTGAATAAAAAAAAAGCATTTTTTGAAGAAGGGGAGAGGAAACCTGATATTAATGCTTTTATTGATAAGGTGTTAGTTGATTTGGATCCTGATGAAGATATTGAAGATCAGTATAAATCGAAAAATGATGTGGTGTTTAATTGGCGGTTTTTAAGATTGATATCCCAAAGTCATATTGAGGAATTTAAATACTTAGGTAAACCGGATATTGAAAAAATATCTCTAAGATTAAGACCTTCTGCTAATTTTGTTATAAGAGAGAAGGAAAATGATGATATTGAATATAAAACTGAAGATTTTTATAATGATAATTCAGATAAAGAATATAAAGGAGTGGAAAATATAGATAGAGAAAATGAGAGTAATGAAAAATGTAAAGAAAGGAAAGAAGAGGAAGTAGAAAATGAGGAAGATATTGAAGAAGAGGAAATTAGAGAAGAATATCGAGATAAGGATTATCAGGATGAGCCAATTTTGCCTGTGAAATCTTATCAAGAGTCTAAAGGTCCTGTTAGAAAACGCTATAATGATTAGTTATTATTAGCGAAATTATGCTTGAAATTAGTTAGATTTGATTTCATATTGATAGTGTTAGACTAGTATTTTTTATAGGATTAATTATAAGTTTTTTAGGTTAAAATTAAGGTTTATAAGGAAATGGTTAAATTTTTTAACTTGATAAAAAAAGGGGATTTTTTTTGTGGTGGATTTATGTTACTGAATAGATTTAATTAAATCGAATATTGATTATATAAGAGGGTATTTCATCTTCATGTTAAATATAAGTATGAGGATATGTAAAAGTATACATATGATAATATTTTGAACTTAGATTATTTAGTAAGGTTTATGCAATTTTACTTGATAGATTCAAACTTGTGTTTTATAGAGTTGAGATGTGAATCTTGATTGGATTTTTGTATTTCAGAGCTGAGTTTATAATAAAAAAAGGAGTAATTTTTTCTCCAGTAGGTTTTTATAAATTATATACATTGATTACTTATTATATGATTTAAAATAAATCTTTATGGTAAAACAGAGTTTTATTTAAGAAGGTACTTGTGTATTATTGTAAGTAAATTAGAAAATAACAATTCTAAGGTGGAATAATCAAATTTAATATTACCTGATTCTAAATAGAAAAGTTTATCACTATTAGAAAAATATTTATAAAAAATAAAAACAAGTAATAAAATAACTGCGATCATAAAGTGATTTTTTTTTCAATATCTAATAGTTTTCAAGCTTTCCTAATTATTAATTCAATAAAAATTTTTTAATCCAAATTTCAATGTAAAATCTTACTATTAGTTTAGCATAAACTTAAATTTGGAGAGATAATAAAAATGAAGTTAGTTTTCATAATTTCATTTGGTCTTTTATGCTTTGCAATGAAATTCGAAGGTGAGGTTACTTCACCACAGCAAATAGGTGCAGCTTGTCAATCAGAAGATATCTTTCAAATCAGTAGTTATGAATCTTCATCATGGCCTCCTGTTGCTGGAGGTAAATTGACATTGACAATTCAAGGTGCATATAGTTTAGCAGAGTCTGTCAGCCAAATCCAACATGTATTTTCTAATGGAAATCTAAGAGTTTATGAAGGTATTCTTATTAACAAAGGTTATCCAAGAGGTGCAAGAGAAACTTATTCTAGTGAAATAGCAATTCCTCAGCCTTCAGGATCATGGAATGTTACTACTTTAATGTATGATTCAAACTTCTTAAATGTTTTATCATGCTGGAAATTCAACTTTAATATTTAGAGATATTATAAGTAGATATTTTTTATTCTAAATGAAATTAAGTTTAAAAGATTAAAACTTACGCTTTCAAAGTACCCGCCACATAATTTACATCACTAAAACCTATATTCCTACTCTAAAACTCAAAATCTGCTTCAAAAAAACCACATCCAAACAAAAACCCCTGCAAATACCAATTTTTTAATTTATCATCACAAAAGCCAAAAACACATAACCTACCTTTCCATCACTTCCAAAACCTCAAAAGCATTTCCAAAACAGCATTTCACTTCCCTTTTTAAAAATTTCCACATAATAAACAATTTAAGTCCCATCATCATAGCCATAGTTTTTAATAATAAAATGTTCCTAAAGGCGATATCCCGATTTTCTATCAGTGCATGTCGTTCATACTTCAAAAAGCAGCCTAAACTGAACTTGCATAAAATAAAAAAATACGTTCAAGTTTCAAAAGACCTCACATTAGAACATTTAGCCCTTAAAATTGGTGTAAGCACTTTAGACTTAACTGAAGCATATCTAGAAATTGAAGGAGGAACATCTGTAGACTGCGACATACTTCTAAGTCAAGAAACAACCGAGATTCTCATAAATGAATTCAATTGTCTTCCTGTATGGCTTGAACAAGAGGAAAAAGTCTTCCGTCCTCCAGTAGTTACAATCATGGGTCATGTAGATCATGGTAAAACAACTCTACTTGATTGTCTACGTAATTCAAGTATTTGTGCTACAGAATATGGGGGAATAACTCAAAGTATTGGAGCATTTTCAGTCAAAGCATCTGATGGTCAAAACATTACTTTTATTGATACCCCAGGGCATCTTGCATTTAGTGATATGCGTGCTCGAGGTGCAGAAATTACCGATATAATAGTCTTAGTTGTTTGTGCTGTTGAAGGAGTTCAACCACAAACTGTTGAATGTATTGAACATGCTAAATCATGGGAAGTTCCAATTATTGTTGCTCTTAATAAAGTAGATCTTTCAGCTGCAGAAGTTGAAAGGGTAGAAATGCAGTTACTTAAAGTTGGACTTGAACTTGATAAATTCGGTGGAGATGTTCTTCATGTGCCGATTTCTGCTAAAAAAAAAATTAATATTGAAAAACTTGAAGAAGCGATTTTGTTTAAATCAGAACTTATGGAATTAAAAGATGTTAGAGATGTTATGGCAAGAGGATATGTACTTGAATCTAGGTTTTTAGAAGGAAGAGGAAGTTTATGTAGTGTTATTGTTAAAAGAGGTACATTAAAAGTTGGGGATTGTATTGCTGCTGGTGGATCATATGGAACTGTAAAAAAGTTAATTAATGAAAATGGTAAAGATATCAAATCAATAAGCCTTTCTGAAGCTGCTGAGTTGATTGGGCTTAAATCGTTACCTCGTTCAGGAGATAGGTTTATGGCTGTTCATAGTCTTGATAAAGCTCGATCTGTTGCGGAAAGAAAAATATCAGAACGTTCGAGAGCTGCTTACTATGAAAGCAAAAGTAAAGAAGTAAAAGTGGTTATTCCATCTATTACTTATGATGAAAGACAACAGATAAGGAATAGGAACATTGCCCCATTAGTAAAAAGATTGAAAGAAGAATTGGAAGATGTAGAGACAGGGGTGAAAAGTTCTTTTGAAGTCAAATCTTTGAATCAAATGCATAAAAAAAGTGAAAAACCGATACAAGAACAAATCGACATGATATCTGAATTATTTCAAGAAAAACTAGAAGCAGATGGGTTGAGGCTTATTTTAAAAGCACATAATTTTGGTATGCTTGAAGCTGTAGAAAAGTCAATCAAACAGATTGAATTTACAAGAAAAATCCCAATTACAATTATTAAATCTGAAGTTGGAAATATTTCACTAGAAGATGTTAAAATATCTGAAGAATTTGATGCACCAATTTTCTGTATGAATATAAAAATAGATAAAACCATCATGAGCAAAGCTATTAAAGCAAATGTTCCTATAAAGTCTCATAAAATCATATATCATTTATTGGACGATATAGAAAAAATAATTAAAGACAAATTCGAATCTAAGACTGAAGTAATTCATGGTAAAGCTTTAGTTAAAAATATTTTTATTGTAACACAAGGAAAAGGTAATTTCTAATTAGTAAAAACCAAAGTTGCAGGAATAGAAGTAATTGATGGGACGCTTATAAAGAGAATGTTGTTTAAAGTATCACGAAAAGATGAAGTTATCGCATCTGAACTAAGAGCAGAGAGTCTTAAAATACACAAAGAAAACGCAAAAGAAGTGAAAAAAGGTATGGAATGCGGGATTATGCTAGAAAGCTTTGAAGAACTTAAAGAAGGTGATATTTTGACCTCGTATGAAGTAAAAGATTTGCCAAAACTCTTCAAAAACGAAAGAGTTGAAATTCAAGACTTTGAAGTAAAAGACAAGTAAAATTTCCTTTAACATCAATACTATATATGCAGAAATAGATTTATATATATAAGCCTCGTGGCGCAACGGATAGCGCACCAGACTTCTAATCTGGGGGTTGTGGGTTCAAATCCCATCGTGGCTGTTTTTTTTATTTATATATATAAAACTTCTATATCTTCATAAAAAACTAATAAAAAAAGTACAAAAACTAATCTTTTACTTACTTTTATGCTCATATAAATGGAGATTGTGTATTATACAGGAAGAGGATTACCTCCATACCTTTCACAACATAATCTCAGTTCATTACAACTTTGTCTTGGGCACTTTTATGAAAGTAGAAACTTATTTAAGAGTATTTCATTACAAGAATATACAGGAAATACACATTCAAATATTTTTTTAATGATCAAAGATACAATGAGTAAAGGTAATCCTATTCAAGGTGGAGTTAAACATTCTGAAATCACTGTTTCAATCCCAAAGAATACAAAAATTACAATACAAGAGTATATGAGTTTTGCCCAAGATACAAAAACTCAATATGTACTGAGTTTTGCTGAAGAGGCTGTGATTCAAAGTGGATATAAAAGAGCTCAAAGAAGTGCGAAAAATGCAGTTTTAGCTTTAGATGAATGTTTGAATTATCCGATTTCAGGGAAACTTTTAGGGAATGTTCAAGGAGGTGATGATATTGAAGCAAGAGTTTTATGTTTAAAAGAAATGATTAAAAGAAATATTGATGGGGTGTGGTTTGGAGGATTTTATGCTGATGATCATGGAGTTGCTAATAGAGATATTGTAGAAGCAGTTTCTGAATATTTAATTGATTATAAGAAAATTATTGGACTTTCTGGCCCTGGAAGACCTTTGGATATAGTTTTTGCAGCTTCGAAAGGTTTTACACACTTTGAGACTTTCTGGCCTTTTAAACTTGCTGGGGAAGGAAAAGCTTTGTCCATAAATTTTGAAAACTATTCATTAGAGGAAGATAATATTATAGATAGAGAATATCAAGAAGTTACTATTGATTTGAATAATACTGATTTTAGGTTTCAAAAAGGACCCCTTGTACCAGGGTGTAAATGTATGACATGTACACATCATCATGCTGGGTATATTTATCATTTATTAACTGTACAAGAAATGACCGCACATACGCTTTTGGCTATTCATAATATTGAGATTTTCGAAAATTTGAAAAAGTTTATAAGTGATTTGAAAGACCAGAATAAACTTGATCAAGCGTTTTCAACTTTTGTTAGAAACTTCTGCACTAGTCCAGCGGAATATTAAATAAATCTAGGGTTTTAAGAAGATAAGAATAAATTTGAGTAGTGATGAATGTGTTATGTTTAGTGAATAAAATTAGTAGTTGTAATGATAACTTTAAAGAGTGTCCCTTGAATATGCAAAAAAAAATATTAGGAAAATGATGTTTTGCATACTTTTTGATTTCATAGAATGAAATATACTTTTTTTTTTTAAGTAAATTTATGTATATATGATTAAAACAGATATGATATCAACAATAAATATTTTGCCACACACTTAATCATACCCTTAGCATAAAATGACTTCAAATTAATTCTTTATCATTCCAATAAAAAAGCCTACATTCAAATAACTTTTAAAACTTTCTTTATAATTTCATCAAATAATCCTATATCAAAATCCAACCAACTCATAAATTTGTATTATATTTCTTTTCATAATAAATAATGGAAGACTACATAAAGTTATTCAAAACAATTAGATGTCCTGAATCATGTAAAAAGCAGTTATGTCCTTATTATCATTCTGCTCGTGATCGAAGAAGAAAAACAATTACTTATCTACCTTTTATGTGTCTTGAAGCTATTCAAAATGATTATTGTCTTCACGAAGATTGTTCATATTGTGTGAACTACATAGAATTTCTTTATCATCCTTCAAATTTTCAAACCATTAAATGTATCAACAAAATAATCGCTTCAGAATGTATTTATGGTAATTATTGTCCTTATAAACATTCAGAAATTATACATGAAGATCAAAAAAGTGTTGAGAAAAGTGAGAAGTATATAGGTGGAGATGATTCATCTGAGAATAAAGGTATTGATTATATAATTAAACATGTAAAAAGTGTAAAAATCGAGGATGTGGATGATATGAAAAATGAAAAAGAAGAGGTTAATGAGTTTAAATATATTCAAGGAAAAGAACTTGAAATTTTTGAAGATAGACATAATGAATTTAAAGATACGAAATCAAAAAACTTCGATATTAGTATGGCTTGTCAAAATATCGCTACATATGTTTCAGCATTTTTAAATACAGAAGGAGGGAGGATTTATTATGGAATTAGTGATAATGGGGTAGTCTCTGGAATTAAACTAATTCGGAGAACAAGAGATTTATTTACTCAAAGCCTTGATGGGATTTTAAACAGATTCGACCCTCCACTTGGACCAGATCTTTATAAAATAATATATCATCCGGTTTATAAAGCAGATAATGAGATTTTAACCAATACATATATTATTGAAGTTGAAGTTAAACAAGGTAATTTAAGTGATATTTATTTTACGCATAAAAAAGAAGCTTATATTCGAAGAGATTCAAGTGTAAATTTACTTAAAGGACCAGCTCTTATTGAGTTTTCAAGACGTAGACAATCTAATATAGTTAATATTATAACTTGAAATTCTCTAAATATTATATAATCATAGCATATTTATAGCATTTCAGAATGTGTTTCACTATACTAATCATTCAAAATTTGTTATTAAAAAAATAAATCTTCAATGCTCATCATCTTCATGAATTTTTCGAAGGACTAAAGCTTGCTCTTTAGTTACAAACCTTCCTTTCACTCTTAGTCTTCCTTCAGCTACTTTTTTCCTACAGTTATAATTGATTTTCTTGCTCCAAACCCGATTTTTTTTCTTTTCTCTGTATTTTTTAAGTTTAATTTGCCTTTCTTCATAAGTTAGAGTCCCAATACGTACTGAAGAATCCTGGGATTTTTGTTTATTAGTAGAGGCTGGTTTTTGAATGGGTTTGTTTATGACACTTTTTGGTTCGTCTTGATCATCGGAAAGATGAGGACTTAAAGTACCGATGTTACATATAGGATAAATATTGTCATCTAATGGATTTAGCATAGTGAATGAATATTTTCTTTCTGATTTTTCAAGAAGTTCTTCGATTTCACTAACTTCAAATAGGTCCCAATATTCCATTATATTCCCAATATATGTTTATATTTATGATAATTTTAGTTCTTAATGAGGATTTATAAAAAAAATTGGGTAGTTTGAATAAAAAGTGTTTTTTAAAGTAGATTACAGTAAAATTTAATGATATTAATGCNTTTTTTAAAGTAGATTACAGTAAAATTTAATGATATTAATGCTTGTAGTAAATATATTATACTTGATAAATTTTTCAACACAATTGGTTATAAGATTTATGGTTTTTGTTGGGTTTATTAAAGTGTATATAAATATATTGTAATATATAATAAAAACATATAAAAATTAAACTTTTATTCATTTGTATCATATGATTGTAAATTATTAGTTCTAAACTAGTTGATTTATATATTTGGATTTATTATTTTTATATTTTCCAAACTACTAAAATACTCATGATTTTATTAAGAAATTTTATGTTTTTAACTTCCTATAATATTCTTTGCTGAAAATATAATAATCACAAGATATTTTTGACTAATTTTAAAAATAACCACTTATTCTTGTGTATTTCTAGTAAATGTTTTTATATATTAACCCTTATAATATAAAGAATTTTAAACTTATAGATTCAGTTTATTATCAATTTTAAATAAAATTCAAACATCAAATTTTAACTACAATACATTATCAAACCATAGCATATCTAATTTTAATCTTTTTCAGTATCCAGCATTCCTATACTTTCAGGATCTTGTGAGGAGTTTTCAGATGGTTTGATTCCTTTACCAATAGACCAAAGAAGAGGTACACCTCCGCAACACATAAAACCTTGCAAATAAGTTAAAGTAACAGTCATAAACACTTTAACTGAAAGGGCTCCATAATCAATAATCATCAAATAATAAAACCCTTCATAAGCTCCAAAAACAACAATAAACCTAATCACCCTCTCCCAAATCCTTAATGTATTATCTTTCAAACGCATATAATCCGAGTACCAATATGCTGACACAGCTCCAAGCCAAAAAAACACAGTAAAACTTCCAAACAAACTATCCACCTTAGCATCTTCCCCATTAATCCTATCACACTCTTTGTCAATATTATCACTCCATATATCTTCCCAATAAACATCTCTATACGCATACAATAAAACAGCTACTAACACAACAATAAAACAAAATGCAACAACCGATATAAATCCCCAAATTTTCTTTGTCATTTCTATATAAAAACTTAAATATTCCAAATAAGATATAGCAATATAAAGAATATATCCACCAATAAGCATACCAAGAATAACTTGTGAATATGTATGATAACCTCCATACATCCTATAATGTAAAACTAAAACATCAAAAATAACAACTGGAATATAGTATAAAAAACTATTATTTGTTCTATAAACTGCATATGGGAATATAGAAACTACCATCATAGAATGTCCACTTGGGTCACCAAAACTATTTGAACATGAAAAAATTCTAACATCGCTATCAAACCAATATGGTCTTGGGTATCCAATAGAGACTTTCATAAAACTTTCAATCACATTAATGATTGTATGGATAAATACCAACTCTAAACCTATTAAATAATTGTATTCCAGCATTATAGACATTATCGTTAAAGTTGCTAAAGGATATGATAAATATTCTGTCACCCATACAAGGAAATCTTGGAATCCATTTGATGAATCTTGAAGTTTTATACAATAATCACTCCCTGAATCTAGCCAAATATCAAGGGTTAAAGCAATTTCAATTACTGCAATAAGGGTTATTAAAAGAAATATAACAATTTTTTCAGCTACCATTATATTATAAATGGAAGAAGAAGTTTGTAAAACTCTTAGGGAATATTATGATGAATGCTTTCAGGTATGGCTTGATACTGATTATTTTACTGGGAAGATTAAAGGATTTATAGTTCCATGTGAGGATGCGCTTAATAATTATTATGATTGTTTGAAAAATAATTCACATAAAACTCCTTATCTTGGGAGTTTAAAGAAATATAAGAGAGAGCTTGGTAATTAGATAAAAAAAATACTTTAGGATGTGTGTATAGAAAATATTTATGTAAATGATTTTAAAATTATCTAAATTAGAGGATTTTTTTTAAAGAATTTTGTAAGAAATTTTATGTTTGGATTAAAAATAAAATAGTTTTTTTTGGTTTTTTTTTTTATGGTTTAGGAGATGATGTAGTTTTAAAGTTTGTGTATTAAAAGACTTTTTTGTGCATTTAAGGTTTAGTGAAATTGTGTATTAATGAAAATAGAGAATTTTTAGAGAAAAGGTTGAGGGTATTGAATGTTTTATAGTTTTAAAACTAATTAGATTTCGACGGATTTTTGTTTGTTTCATTGGGATATGGCAGAAAATTACAATGGTATGTATCTTAATGTTAAGTATAAACTAATTGGTTTAAAAATATTTTTAGCTAAAATGAATTAAAAACCAAAATTTACCACAAACTCATATAAAATAATTAATACTATCCCTGGTTAATACCCAATATTTCTTTCGCTAATAATTTTTTTTTCTCCTTTCTTTCTCTTCTACCTCATCTTCCTTCTAAAAATATTCTAAATCCTTTTTCTCTATCATTTTCTATGTTATTCTATTACTATCTCCTTTTTCTATAATCTCTTTCTAATATTATTTTTTATCATCAAACCTATAAATAACACATTCTCAAATTAATTTACTTTCTTATTTTTTTTTTAAGTTCTAATCTAATATCCCACAGTCCATTAATTCCAATGACATTTTCAATATTTCCTTTAAGTTCATTGCAAATAATAAAATCATAGTCTATATTTAAAATACCCTAATATAAAAGCCCATATAAATACTCAAAAGTATAAAAAAATCTGTCAAGGGATTTACATTTTCTGATGAATAATATGTTATTACCTCTTTAACTAAGCGCATACAAATTATAAAATGGATTTTGCCAAGAAATCCAAGCTTAACTTATTAAACTCGCATATAAAGCAAATCCTACTCAAGGTTATTTACTATTGGAAAGGGACTTGTGGAGCGAGGAATGATGTGCGAAAAGTGAAAAAAGTGGAAAAAGTGAACAGAACCACAGCAAGAAAAAAGACGGACAATCCAATGCGTTTTTCTATAAATTACCGTAGAGAAACCAACGAGGACTTTATAGACGATGATTTTCTCAAATCATGCTTAAGTAAAGCTTCTGTGACCTTAACTAGGTCTACTCAAAACTCAAAGCAATCTACTACACTTTTTGATGAAATAAAAGCTTCACTTAAAACTAAAGCACAGAATAACAACTTAAAAGAGACTCCTGAAGATGTTTTTGAAGAATACAATTCTTCGAAAATTCAACCAGAAAATGTTAGTAATGATCCTTTAAATGCTAGCCGAGTATTAAAAAATCATTTTTCAATAAATGTTTTACAAAAGCAAATTAATCGAGTAATTCATCGTAGAGCTGTAACTGAACTAAGTAATACTCTAGCAGTTGTCTCAACCAAGTATGTATAAAGAAGAATAGATTATATATAGTATAAATAAATATATCTATAGGTTTGTAAAAAGGAAAAATAATCCTTTGAAAGTTTCTTACAGCAAATTGTGAAATAAAAACATCATAATTAGTGTTTTTAATAATAAATTGATTAGAACTTTTTGTATTTAAAAATGTTTCTAAGCATTTTTTATATTCCCATAGTAAAATTATTTTCTTTTAAAAATTATAATCTTAATGAGGTGGCCTGGCCATTTATTACAAAACTATCACGACCCATCTCGGCAACTGTTTAACTTTCCTCTAAAATTTGGGACTTTTGGCTGCCCTCCTTCGAATTATGTACCTTTTACTTAGACTTTATACCATAAATTCATAAAATCATATGCATTTTCTGCAGCTGATAATTCTGAATTTCAAACAAAGTTTATTCATATGCTCAAAGCAATGCAAAATAATCCTGAAGATTTATCTGAATTAATGAAACCTGAACTATATACAAAAGTTCAAGAATCTCTATACAAACTTAAATCAATGGGATACAGAACAAAACTTATTAACCAATGGGAAGGGGTTATTGAATGGAAACTTTATGGATATATGAGATATGAAGGAATTTCCCCATTTGCCCAACAAAACTTCCCATATAATTTCTATAACATAAATCAAATAAATGCTCTTCATATTCCTATAAGAATGGAATTTGAATTAGATCAAAGATATCTTATAAGAGAAAAAGAAGGAAAAGAACTTATTAAATATGAAAACCCTTATGATATAAGAAATTTACCAAAAGAAAGCAAACATTTACATGAAATGCTTAATAAATATCCGGTTTATATTCTTAGTGTTGATATTGGCATTTTATCTATGTGTAAATTTCATATTATTGACTTATATTCACAAAAAGCTGTTGTTGAAGGGGAAAAAACAGGTGATGAGTATGAATTTCATTTGATTCGATATGAAAAAGTTTTCCCAAAAGATGAAGAAAAATATTCTAAAGATTTAGATTACCAGAAGTTTATGGATACAAATTTTAAACGTGAACAATACAATTGGATGATGGCGGATGTGGACCAGTATATGAATCATCTTCCAATAGCATCATCTAGTTAGTATTATAGATTAAATGGTTTTTATATAAGAAATCTGCCTAAATATGGTATCTAGTAGTAATGCATAGTCAGGAGTGAAAACTGTTATCATTCTGATGATGTTTCATATTCATGTTCTAGTACTCCTAGCTTTTCGATGCCCTGATTTAATTGGTTTAGAGAATAAAGTTATTGGCTTCTGGGCTGTAGTTTTAATAACTGTGGTCCTATATTTGAAAACATCGCTTATGGACCCTGGATACTGGCCTTTACAACTACCTACATCAAGACCTGAAGGAACTTTTGTTGTTTTAGTCGAAGATCGTCCATTAGCTAATCAAGAAAACATTGAAACTATTCGTGAAGGTAATACTCCTAGTGAAAACATTCCAACTATTCGAGATTTTAACTCCCCATGCGAAAACCCTAACGACCTTTCTAAGCAAAATCTTGTCAAGCATGAAACTGATTCTAATACCACTGGGCGCTTTTGCTCTTATTGTAAAATCTCACAACAACTAAGAACTAAACACTGTAGGGATTGTAATAAATGTGTTGCTCTTTATGATCATCATTGTCCTTGGATTGGTGGTTGTGTTGGTCAGAATAACAGATTTTACTTTTTTTGGTATGTTTTGTTTCAGTGTATTGAATTATGGATGGCTGATATTTATGTAAAAAATTATTTAGTGTGTACTTAGCTTTGAAGATAGTGATGGGGTAATTTATTGGATGTATGAAAATATTTTAAGAGTACTTTTGATGATTATTTTATCACTTTTTACCCTTATGGTCACGATGCTTTTATTTTTTCATATATTTTTAGCGGTCCAAGGATTTACTACTTGGGAATTTCTTTCCTGGAATAAAATTGAATATTTGAAGACGAGAACGTCTAAGAAAAATCCTTTTAGTATAGGTTTTTTCGGGAATATTTATAGGTATTGTTGTGAGAAAATTCCTCAGTTTAAAATATGGGAATTACCAAGTGAATAAAGATATGATTATTTTTAGTTGTAAAAGATTTTGGTTAATGTGTTAGTTTTTTTTTTTTGATTTGGGTGATATGATGATTAGATAATATTATGTGAATTTTATATTTGGATTAATTTTTATATAGAAAAAGAGTTTTTGATACTAAAGGGAATAAGGTTTTATCATGAAATTATAATGGAATAATGGATTTAAATGTAATTATATTATTACATGATATTAATATCATTTTGGGTTTTTAAAAATAGTGGTTTAAATTAAGATTTTTTGTCATGAATTGTTTTAAAATTTGATAAAACTAGAGGAATTGTAGGAAATTTATTAAAAGAAATATCAGAATAAACAAATGATAATAACAGTAGTTATAAAAAACATAAAAAAATAGTAGATTATATTTATTAATGGGGAACTGTCAAAAAGAAAAAATTTCAGCAGTGGGTATTCAAGATAAAATATTTTCAGCAATAAAATCAGGAGTTTATCGTAGATTTACCTCTATTGTTGATTTTGCTAAACTTACAATTGGAATTGAAGCCTTAGACAATTTACGAATGAAACATAAAAGAATCACAACAAATCCAATAGGTCTTTGCCTTTTACTCGGTTGTACTGATATGTTTAAATATTTTCTTAACTGTGGTTGTAATACATTAGAGATGGAAAAATGTTTCAGTATCACACAGTTTAATTCAATCGAATACATCTGCCGTCAAGGTTTCCATGAAATCTTAAAAGTTTACTTACCCATCGCTTTGACTGCAAATGTTTTTTCTAATAAAACTTCAACAAACAGTTATAGTATGATACTTTCGGGAAGTTATAATATAAAATCAGAAATGCTACCAATTCATCTAGCTTGTCATAATGGTCATTCTGAAATTATATCATTTCTCTTTAATTACTTCAAAAACTATGATAATATTCCTAGAGAATATGATATTGAATCATTAGAAGAAAATACAGGAGAAAATTGTGCTCTTATAGCATGTAGAGAGGGTCATTTTGATATAGTAAAATATCTTTATACTGTTTGCAATGCTAATTTCCATATAATAAACAACTTTAACGAAAATGCTATAATTGTAACTATTGCTGGGATGAATAAAAATCCACATTATAAATTTGTTGATATACTTCAATATCTTGTTGAAGATATCAAAGTTGATGTGAAATATATGTATGAAGAAGCTATTGTTTTAGCTAAAAGTCGTCCTATTTATAATTATTTATCGGGTAAGCTAAAAAAAATAGGCATTATTGCTGAAAGAAAAAATTTTGATGATATTTCTTATGAGTATAGGAAAAAGGGAGATGATGAATTTGAAGAACCACCAGAAAGACTTTTTTCAGAATCTTTTATTCAGGAATCGAAATATGATGATATGAGATCGGCTTTAAGTTCAATACATGAAAGTGTAAACTCTAATGATTTTAAAGATTCTCAGATTTTTTAAATTCTCTAATGCCTTATATATGAGGATAGTATTATAAATATGGAAAGTAAGTCAGATATTAGAAGTGATCTTGATGATTACGTTCAAGTTGATAATGCAGCTCCTGATAACACTTTTAAAAACACATACTCAGATGATGATATATTACCAAAAAAGCGGCTAAAAGATTCTAAAAGGAATGAGCATCTACACAATGATACGCTAAAAGGCAATTTGGATACAGACTCAGAAGAAAGTGCTCCAGTGAAAAAGAAAAAACTCCAAGAAAAGGAACGATCCTCAAACTTTCAAGAATTTCCAACAACATCAAATCCAAATCTCCAGCTTGCAGCATCGATTTTTGGTTCCAGCCGCCCTTATTCTGACAAAGATACGCGAAAACATGATTTCGAGCCTGCAGAGCAACGTGAAAAATACATCAGAACTGAAGACGACCTAATATGCGAAATAGACATTCCAGAAAGATTGCAAAAAGTTTTCAAAAATCGTGAATCTCCTTCTGAAACCGAGTTATCATTAGAAGTGAATTGGATTTTTAACAAAATTCAATCAACAAGAAATATCGAATGTCCAAACAGCCTAAAATCCAAAATATCTCAATTTCTTTATTTCTATCGTGTTGAAAAATATGAAATTCCTTTTATATCAAGATACAGGATGAACATTCTCAAACCAGAACTTCATTGTGATCTTTGGCAACTACACAACTGGGATAAAGAATGGGGTTATCTCTATTCTACCAAACAATCAATGAAACTCCTCTATGAAACCAGTGAAAAAAATCGTCAACTCTTATCTCAAAACCATGAAATAGACTCAAATTCCAAAGTCCTGACAAATAAAAACATAGAAATTGAAAAAGAATTAGAAACCTACCCAATAAATTACATTTACAACATCAGCGACTTAGAAGAATTTTTTAAAGTGCATATTTACACATACATAAAAGAAAAAAAATCTTTTACCTCATTCAATGCCTTACAAGAAATCCGTAAAAGCAATATAATAAATTTTATAAACACAGCAGGTTTAAATCCTATTCAATTTAGTGAAAACCTTATAAATGGTTTGATTATCCATACACCTTGTAAAATAAGATTAACACCTTATGAATTAGCTTTTGAGTTTATTTCAAGTACTTATTCTGATGAACTACAAATAATCAATGCTGCATGTTTATTAATGAAAACAGAACTTGCGGTATTACCATCAATCAGATATTATATTAGAAATCTTTATTTGAAATATGTTAAAATATACACATCACCAACTGAAAAAGGGATAATTAGCCTTGGGGTTTTTCATCCATATTATAGGGTTAAAAACCTTGCACAAGGAAAAAATGTTGAAACTTGGTCTGGAGAAATGTGGGCAGAAGTTCTAAAATGTGAAGAACAAGGGCTTATTAATGTGAGGTTTAAACTTCCTTGGAAATGTGAAATAAACAACAGAGAAGATAAAATCCTTAAAACTGTTGAAAAATATTATCTAAGTATCGAAGAAAATGATATAGAAAATGATTGGAATTTATTTAGAATTCAAGTACTTAAACAAGCTCTTGAACAGATTTATGAAGATACAGCTGATAATATTAGAAAAAATCTAACTTTTATGGCTAAAGAGTATATAAAACTTGAAGTTCAAACAAGTTTTTATAGTTTAATAAACCAAGGAACTTATGTTAAAAAAAATGGTAAAATTATTGCTTTTGTTACTGATCCTAATGTTCAGGTTTTTGGTAGTAGTTGTTTAGCGTTATTAAATGGATATGGAGAACTTATAGATGAATTTACTTTAGATACTTTAGCTGTAAAAAAACCTGAATGTTTGATTGATACTGATAAATTTATGTGGATGAAAGATAAATGCACTTTTGCTAAGATGGTTTTGAAACATCAACCTGATGCTATAGCAATTGCAGCTAATTCTTTACAAGCTTTAGTACTTAGGAAAAATGTTATGGGAATTATAGAGAAATTGCAGATTGAAAATTTTGATAGGGTTGAGTTTGGATTTGAAATTGATGAAAGTTTTTTACTTAGACATTTGATTCCGGTTTTTATGATTGATCCACAAGTACCAAGATTGTTTGCTACTTCGCAAAGGTCGAAGAGGATGATACCTGATTGTAGAATGTTGGGTAGAATGGCGATTTCAACTGCTAGGATGCTGCAGAATCCATGTGCTGAAACACTAAGCCTAGGAACTGATCCTAACGAGCTACAAATAAAATATCTTAACTTACACCCTTTACAATCTTTGTTATATGAAACAGAATTTTTATCAGCAATAGAAATTGTATCAGTAGAATATGTTTCACAATCTGGGGTTGTATTAAATGAAATTATTCAACTTGAACATATGCTTGTAATTCTTAACTTCATTCCAGGTCTTGGTCCAATCAAAGCCCAAAAACTACTTCACTGCTTGCAAAAAAAACTAAAAAAAAGACTAAAAACTCGTGCTGAACTAAAAGAAAAACATTTTCTTGAACAGCGAGTTTATGAAAATGCGGCAAGTTTTTTCAAAATCACATATGAAAGTCAAGAAAATAATCTACTAGACTCAACAAGAATCCACCCAGAATCTTATGATCTTGCAATAATACTAGCCAAAAGCATAACTTCAGATTTGCCCCTAAATGATAAAGATTTAATAAAAGAAGTTATGAACAAGCCTAATAAATTACAAGATTTAGACTTAAAAAAATATGCTCAAGTTCATATGGACCATACTGGAATTAACATAGAAGAAACTCTAGAATGTATTATATTTGAATTAAAAATGCCTTATTTTACAAATAAAAAAATCTATAAAGATATTTCCCCACAGAATATTATGTATTTAGTAACAGGTGAGAATAAAAATACTCTTGAAAAAGGAAGAATTGCTTATGTTAATGTAATACGCTATGATGAATCAAAAAAAATCCTTAAATGTCACTTAGAATGTGGTCTTGAAGGTATAGTTGAAGCTGATATGATACCTCCAGCTCGTTTTCAGAAAAAAGATAGTGAAAATTTCCGCAAAGGCGAAATCCTCATAGCCCGGATTATTGAAATAGCAGCAAAAGTCAAAGGTAAAGACGTGTTTTTTAATATAAACTTAAGCTTGCTTCCTGAAGATATTGAAAACCATAGTAAATTTTTCCAACTCTCTTTAGATGATTCATTTGTTATTGATAAAAATGACTGGGAAGAAAGGTTATTATTTGATAATGAATATAAAAACAAACAAAAATATGTACCTAGGATTTCTATACATCCAAAATTTAAAAATATCGGCTTAAAAACTGCTTGTGAAGAACTTGCAAATAAAAATATTGGTGAATGCATTTTCCGTCCATCTAGTCGAGGTGATGATCATCTAACATGTTCTTGGAAATTCTACAATTTAGTCTATAGTCATTTAGATATTAATGAAGAAGGAAAACCAGCTATAAACATGCTTGGAGTTAAGTTTAGAATTTCTAATGATACTTATGATTCTTTACAAGAAATTATTGATAAATACATTGATCCTTGTGTAAATTTGATAATAGAAACAATAAATCATGCAAAGTTTCAAGACTCAATTTCAAGTGGTGTGAAAGTAATTGAAAATCTTATTATTCAAGAAAAAAGAGCTAGACCATCTTCAATTCCTTATTATTTCACAATCTGTCAAGAATATCCTCAATATATTGTCCTTTATTATATGCCTAAAGAAGAAATTATAATAGAGTTTATTAAAGTTAAGCCAAAAGGTTTGTTTTTCCATGAAGCATATCATCCAAATATTAATTTTCTTGTTAGTTGGTTTAAAAGGCATTATTCTGATAAGGCATATAAAAACCAACTTGAACTTTCTAAGCCTCCAGTAATTGATACAAATATTTATTCAACTTTTTGTGGGAATAATCAAATTGAAGAAGTTTTAAATAATGAAAATTTAAACCCTAACACCCAACAAAATTTACCTGAAACAAAATCACATAAAAAAAATATTCATGTGAACTTATATGGATGGGATGAATGTGTGGATATGAAAAATGATTGGCAAACAAGTCAAAATTCAGATAAAATTATAGAAAAAACTCCAGTCAAAAATTTTAATCATAATAATGATAAGATAATCGATAATAAAAACTGGGGTCAAGAAGAAAATAAGAGTGGATTATTGAGAGATCCTATAAATAATATGTCTTGGGGATGTTTTAATGCTTGGAATTCATCTGAGAATATTGTTGAGAATAGTAATAAAGAAGGTATAAATTTAAAAGATAAGAATAATGAAGGTAAGGGAAACTGTTTTAAATGTGGCCAGCCTGGGCATATATCGAAAGGATGTCAAAATCTTTCTGTAGATAAAATTGATGATAGATCTTGTTATAATTGTGGAAAAGTTGGTCATATATCGAAAGAATGCCCTAGTGAGAAGAAATTTAATAACGGAGACTGTTTTAAATGTGGCGAGCCAGGGCATAAATCAAAAGACTGCCCAAATAAGAAACCTGTAAACGATGATTGTTTTACTTGTGGCATGTCAGGACATAAATCAAAAGACTGTCCAAATAAGAAACTTAACAATGATAATTGTTTTAATTGTGGACAACCAGGGCATAAATCAAAAGATTGTTCTAAAGAAAAAATCCCAACAGGAGATTGTTTTAAATGTGGACAACCTGGTCATAAATCAAAAGATTGCCAAAAAGAAAAAAGCATTAAAAAAAATGATTGTTTTAACTGTGGTAAACCAGGGCATATATCAAAAGATTGTCCAAATGGGAAAAAGTCTAATAGTGGAGAGTGTTTTAATTGTGGCAAACTTGGTCATTGGTCAAAAGATTGTCCTAATGAAAAAAAACCTAATAATGGAGAGTGTTTTAACTGTGGTCAGTTAGGACATAGATCAAGAGATTGTCCTAATCCTAAAAAAGAAAGAAATAGAGAGTCAAGAGGACAAAGTAAAGAAAGGAGAAATGAGAAAAAAAACCAAAATTTTAAAGATAAAAAATCAAAGAATTTAGGAGAAGATTCAGGATTTGGGGCATGGGGTTCTAATACTGCTAATTGTGATGTTTCTGGATGGGGTAATCAAGGATGGGTTAATGATAAAAATAACTCAAGCTGGGGAAATGATACTAATTCTGGTATTTCGTCTAATGGTGGATGGAATAACTCTAGTAATAGAGGAAATTTTTCGAGTAATAGTAGCAATGGAATAGGCTGGGAATGCCCTGAAACTCCTTCATTTCCTAAGAGTAATAGCTCTTGGGGAAATAGCGGAAATAATTCAGGATGGTAAATTTTGATGTATAATTAGTTAACATGGATATTTTTTTGTTTTGCATTTGATTATTGTGTTTATTTATTGTGTAATTTATCATTAGTTATTATTATGATTTTAGTTTTCAAGATTTGTAAAATAGTGAAAATAAAACTACAAAAAGCATGTCACAAAAAAATAAATCCCAAAATCATACATAATTTACTATAAAATAATTCCAAGCATTACATTCTCACTACAAAAAACTAATTTTTCTAAATTCTTAATAATCTTCTAACTCAATATCCAACTATCTATTCTTAATATTTTTATTAAAAACCTCCTGTCTCTCTGCTATCCTCTTCTCCACTTCTGCCTTCTTAAATGACCAGTACGCCTGAACAAATGCTTTACTATCTTCTTCAAGTATAAGTTCTTCAGCATATTCCTTATCCAATACTAATCCTTGTTCTTTTTTATCAATAAGAAACTTTTCAACTTTCCTCTTAAACATAAGCTTCTGCTGTTGTCGACCTTTAGCAGTTAAATAATTTTGTATTTTCCTAATCTCTTCAAAAGATGAATTCCCTGTAAGAAGCGTACATCGAAGCATATTAGCAATCGCTGGACTAAATTTCCCTTTCATAATAGTCTTATAAAGTTCTTCAACAGATTTTTCTTCAACAACTATAGTCACTTGAGTCTTAGGCCTTAACATTCTTCCAAAACGTCCTTTAGCATGTATTCTTATACCTTGAATCCCTTTATTTTTTCCCATTATGATTTCTTTCACATATAATCTATCTTCTTGCATACCTTTATTATTAACAGCACTTCTTATCCCAGCTTTCAAAATGTTAATAAGCCAAATTGCAGGTTTTTTTCTTACATTCTCAAGTAACTCAATTGCATCTTCTGCATGTAAATTCTTTATAGCCCTAGTCATTCCCCAGAGTTTTTTTATACTAGTCCTTAAATATTTTCTTGTTGCTTTAACAGTTTTAGCCATGTCTTCTGAGGATTTTTTTACAGGGAAACGTGTATTTGGGTGTGCTACTAATGGAACTAAGGATGATGAAGGAGCTAATTGTAAGGCTACTAATGCAGGAGCATTTAAAGGAGAAGACCTAGGTTGAATAGGTAAACCACGTGGGGCAAAGTACTGAGGTGGAGGAGGGATGGGTTTAGTATGCACCAGGTGTACACTTTTGTGAAGACTTCGTGACAGAATTAGCAGCATTATAATGGACGATATTCCTGCTGTGATAAAAGCTGCTGATATGCCTGAGGAAAGAGCAAAAACGGTTATTAGGATAGCAGTTGATGCTAAAAACAAATTCCCACAACTGAATTTGGTTGCGGCTTATATCAAAAGAGAGCTTGATAAACTTTATGAACCCAGTTGGCATTGCTGTGTTGGAGACGGATTTGGAAGCTATATTACTCATGAGACGGGCAACTTAGTCTACTTCTTTCTCAAAGAAATGGCTGTCCTTGTGTGGAAAGCTGGATAATTAGTTATAACTGGAAACTTAATTTTGAATAGTGTATGTAGTGGCGGCAATAGTTTTGCAACTTTTTGTATAGACTGAGGATGAGGTAAAGAGTAGTGAGATTATTTAATGTATTATGTTATACCCAACTCAAATTTTAGTGTGAATATGCTCTTCTTATTTTAAAGTATTAATTTTTTGTATTTTTATAGTGTAAGTTTTTTCTTTAAACTTATGTACTTTTATAAGTTTTAAGACGTGAAAACTTGTTGATAAAAGGAAAGAATATCTTGATGGGTTTAAATCACATCAGAATTTCTTTTGTAAGCTAAAATTTTAGTTAAGATTATGAAAATATAAAATAATAGCTATAGGGTTATTTTCGACAACAATCAGAAACTCTTTTTTTCCTTATAGAGCTAACTGCTTTTATTAAAACTCTTGATAATAATAAGTTTAGTCTTTATTTCACTTTCTGAGAAATATTTGCTTGTAAATACAAAAAATATATAAAAAGATTAAAATTTTACCTTCTTAGGATAATATATAGCTTTTCATAGATTTGAAAATTTATGCAGATTTGATGATTTTTATTAGTATTAAAGTTTGAATACAATCATAATGGCTTTTATGAAATTTTTATATTTAATCTAATAGATAGGTTATCATAAAGTTAGTAAATTTTATTGACTTAAAAGCAAAAATTATAACACCATATTATTCTTATACAAAATTCATAAATTTATTATAATTATTACACTCCTTATCCNGGTTATCATAAAGTTAGTAAATTTTATTGACTTAAAAGCAAAAATTATAACACCATATTATTCTCAAAGCATTTGACTTCATATTTACCTTTATTACAATATGGACATTAACATAGAAAAAACCCAAGCCTATCAGGAAGATCAGTATTACCAAGCTTATAAAAAGTGGTTAGACGACAATGGGTGTATTTGTCCAAATGTAAAGAAAACATAGCTAGAATATCCTGTAGCCTTCTACGAAGAGGGCATAATAGGTGCTACAGCCAAAACAGACATCCCTCCAAACAAAGCATACGTTTTTGTCCCATACAATCTGTGTATAAGCATACAAAAAGCTAAAACTAGTGAAATCAGTCACATATTCAAAAAAAGGTTTTTTACTCAGCATTCACGAGCAAACGATCACATCCTTTGGGTATTCATCCTCTACGAAAAGCTCAAAGGTACAGAGAGTTTCTGGTATCCTTATTTTAAAACCCTAAAAGGTTTTAGTAACATCATAGAATGGTCAGATGAAGAGCTTTCAGAACTACAAGATAAACTCTTAGTCTACGATAATCTCAAATGGAAAAATCGAATAGAAAGGATTTGGAAGTCTATTTATGGTATAATCAAAAACTATCCTGAGTATTTCCCTTTAGAAAAAAATCTTTATTCAGAATTCATGTGGTCATGGCTTGTATGTTGTACTAGAGGTTATTCATGGGAAGGAGGTATGTTAATTCCAATGGCAGATAATTTAAATCATGGAATTATATATACAAGTTATCATGGTGAAGAAAAAAATACACTTAGAACTTTAGCTGAAAATAAAACAACTGATATTGATTATACAGATTTTTTGGGTATAGAAGTTAAATATGATATTCAAGTTGATAAAAGGACAAATAAAAATCGACTTGAAAAATTACTTGAGAAATCAGATATGCCTGAGATTAAAAATGTATGGGAATTAAATCAGATACTTGAGGGTTATAGAAGTAGTTCTAGTGAGGATGATGAAAGGATTGTTGCTGAATGTACTAGTGAGGAAGAAAGTCCATATGATGAAGATGATGAACTACAGGAAGAATTTAAGGATTTAAATGAGAATTATTTTCTTATGAGTACTGGAGTTAGGACTTGTTTTAAAAAAGGAGAACAAGTGCTTAATTCGTATGGCCGGTTAAGTAATAGGAATTTATTGTTGGATTATGGGTTTGCTTTACCTGAAAATAGATATGATAGTGTGTTTTTTTTCCTTTGGCTTCCTAGGTCTGGAAGGGAAGGTCTTGTTAAAATAGAAGATATTGAAGCAAAAAGTGATGAGTATCTTTATTGTACAGAACTCTTTAGACTCAAACCAAAGCGTCTTAATATTGATGTTTTTATTTATTATAGAGAAGGTATGAAAAATGAACCTATTAAAAACTTCCCATCAGATATCAATGTAGAATTAGAGATAATTGATTGTTTTTTGAATATTTGCTTCAAGCTTTATGAAGGTTTTGATACTAGTTTGGAGTATGACATTGAATTATTAAAAACCAAATGTTCACCAAGGTTACAAGGCGCTTTGAATTATAGGATTAACCAAAAGAAAATTGTTTTGAATCAGATTAAAATGCTTGAAACACTTAGAGATTTATTAGAAGATATCAAAAATGGTAAGGATATATCAACACATGCTAAAGGTAAAAGCTCACAGGAGATTATGGATTTATATCCATTAAGAAACTATTTAAGAGCACTTGAAGGGTATTTAAAGAAAATTTAATTATCGTTATTTCGCATTATTAGGATTTTTATGAGTCTAAAAGTTTAGGATTATTTGTGTATGGTATAATAAAATATAGTATTTTTTTGTGTATTTTATGATATTTTTTATGAAGTAAATTTTATGACAATTCTAAACTTCCAAAGAAAAAAAACTTAAAAATCAAAATAATTAACCTAAACTCTATTATACTAAGCTACTTTTTAGCTTTATTTATCTCGGTATTACTAGAATTAGATATATTTGATAAAGCAACAACCTTCGCCATATACTCTAAAGTTTCAACTTTTTTCCTTTGCATACGGAGAAAAGGATAATAAACAGCAGCATATAAAATAAACACAAAAATAGAAAACCCTATTGCAAAAGCTATATACAAATCCAAATTTTCCCTTATAAGAATCTCTGACCAATTCTCAGCCTCATCAGAAATTGTTATTAAAGTATTACTAATATTGACTATATTTGCCATATAAAGTCTAAATATTGGATCTATTTTTGGATCGTGTGAGTATGTTATATAGTGTGATTCAAGAATATTATTAAGAACTCCAGCATAAACACCAGTTATCAAAATATTTGATGTATTTTGCACTTTAGTGAAAAGTAAGTCAAAAACTGTTTGTGACCTAAAATCTCCATATTCATGAAAGGCAAAATCATTCATTATACTTATCAATTCATTTGAAATTTTTATATGTTTATATGAATAATCTGTGCTTATTGGCAGAAAATTAGGCGATAATCCAGCGAAGTCAAAATTCCAACTACTCATTAAATAGTTTCTGTCTATAAAACTTAATGTAGCAACTTTTACTTGAGCATTGACTACTTTATATGTAAAATCAGGTTTTTTATTTAGAAGAAAGCTAAATTTTTCGTAAAAATAATAATTGGATATAATGTAGTAAGATACTCCTAAAATAAAAAAAGATAGTAATCTCCAAGCGTATTTATATGTATAAGAAAATAATATTATCCGGTTTTTTTGGTTTTGGGTTATTTTCTTTATAGAGTAATTTTTAGATTTATGAATAGTTTTCAACCTTTCAAGACAAAGTTGTTTAAAAAAAATAGATTCTTCCACAGCAATTTTTTTTATCTGGTTCCATAAAAAGTTCATTTTCTTCTGAGTATAAAACAAAAAAGGTAGCATCATAACCCCACTAATAGCCAAAATTCCAATGCTGAACCCAATAATTATTTGTTTATTTTCAACTAAATCTTGCAATTTACTATGTTCGCATTTTAATACATTATCCAGTTCATTATTCAAATAAAATGACGCTTTACCAAAAGCATTATACTCCAAAAACAGTACTTGGTCATTGAATAAAAATGTTTTTTTATAGACTTCATTAATGAAAAATTCCGATTTTTTCAATGTTTTAATCAAATAATCATACATAGTTAGAAACTCATAACCATACATTTTATCGCCTATAACAACCACAGGGATATTTGGTGAGAAAAAAACCTCAGAATCAAGGCAATGAGACCATGTATCCGAGTTTTCTTTATAATAATGGGTCAGATTATAAAGTTTGTTATAATTTTCAATAAATTGATTGAAACTTAAAGGGGTATTTTTCAATGAACCTGCAGAATATGCGACTTGTGCCATGCCACTTATATCACCTAATGATGTTAATATAGAAATAGTTTCACCTAATATATTTATAGCTTTACGGGAAAGCTCATTTTCTATTGAAAGTTTAGCGAATATTAAAAATGATATGTTGGATAAAATGATTATACAAATCTATTTGGATGTTACTGATATGATTAAGATTATTTTGAAAATTTCTATGGACTTTGTACATTGAGTTGAGATTTCAGATATTTTCTTGAGGTAGGATATTGAGTAAGAATTACTTGAAGATTTTTCATGATCTGCCTTGCTATTGATAAGCAAAATACATTGGGTGTTATTTGTAGTGAAACTGTTTTCTTTATTAAAAATTTTATTTTTTTCTTCTGATGATTTATCGAATAGAATGTTACAACTTTTTTCTTGAGAGTTGTAACTTGAACTTTCTTCTTCCTTACAAATCGAAACTACTCTTAAAATAATGGTATCAATAACTTTTTTGGTGTATAAAATGTATATTGTTTTATTACCGATTTCAGTTTTATCGCTTTTATTTTCTTTTAATTTCTTTAAATCCAGTTTTAATATTTTTTCTATGTTGAACCCTTTAATATTTGTAACTTCTTCATTTATATGCTTGCAAAATCCTCTAGTAATTTCTAATATTTCTCCTTTTTTATCAATAATAACAGATTCTCTTTTACATTTTAAAGGTCTAAAGCCAAATATAAAAACAGGATAAGGTATTGAAATCAGCATAACAACTACTAATGCTTCAACCCAATATCCTTGTGAATCTATAACCCCAATCTCACCATTAATATACAAAGTTGAATTCTTAATACCTTTTTCAAACGATCTAAGCTTCTGATGAGTAAAAAGTTCTAAAAATGAAGGGAATATTGTTTGAGTATAACGTTCTGAAAAATATTCTGTAGAAGATTTTAACAACTTTTTGATTTTGCTATTAAAATAAACTATTTTCCCTGTATTATCAGCAAGAAACATAGGATTTTCTTCAGAAAACACTAAATTTTGCCTGACTTCTTTGGACTTTTGGAATTTAATCAAATTTTCTTTTTTTATATTTAAATTTAAAGCTTTCTCTCTATCTCCAAGAATATTATCTACAAAACTTACATAAAAACTTAGGAACATTGCAGAGTCATTGTAAATATTATTATATTTTGAATTGAAATTTTTTAGCTTGTTAAGGTTTTTTTTAAAAGTTTTTAATAAATCACAAAGATTTGATTCAATTGGAGCTTTTAAGACTATGTTTTTAAGAAAAGTGAATACTGAAACTATAGTTTTTTTATCTAGTTTTTTTAGCTTTTCAAACTTGCGGAGTTTGGTGAGTAGTTGGTATTCTTCGGAAATATTTAGAGTTTTGGAGATTTCGATTTTTAGGATGTATTCTTGAAAATCTTCTTCAAGTGAGCTATGGAATATTGATTTAGGGTTCAGTTCGATTATAGCTAATTTCTCATTTGAACATGAGTAAAAATAAAAACTAGAAACCCAAACAGCAAAAAGTTTTGGCCTGTAATTTAAATAATGTTTTGAAAAGCAACTAAACATTTCAATAGTTTGATCTATAGATTCATTTTTCATATTTATAAGCCTTTCTCTAATAAATAACTCAAACTCTCTTAAGTTTTTAATGCAACTAAGTTGAGTAGAATAAATTCTCCCAATCCTAAACTTCATAACAAAAAACCATAAAACAGCACATAATGGAAACAAAAAAATCAAGCCTAAAACACAAAAAAAAGCATTATTTATAGCATATCCAATAGCATTCACTAAGGATGATACAATAATAAAAACATGAATAATACTTTGAGAATAATTTGCCTTAAGACTATAAAATGGTAAGCAATAGCAATACATTATCGCTGGGATTAAATGTAAGATTAGAAGTAAAAATCTGTAAATAAGGAAATTGCCTTGAGATATAAAAGAATAAAGTATGATACTAATGTAATTAATAATAACTGAAGTTTTTTTAACATCGCTTGTAGATTTTGCATTTAAAGATTTTTTTGCGTTAAAATGCTTGCAGTCGTAAGAGAAAATAATGTTGCAATAGCAGATGAATATGAGGATAATCAAACATAAAATACTCAAAATTAACCCTAAAGTTCCTTGATCTAGAGATACAGTTTTTGTGTATTCAGTTGATTGTTCTGATTTCCAAGAGTACTTTAAAACCATTGATAAAAGCAAGAATAATATATAATTCCCTATATCTGTCAATATAAAAAGTTTACTTGTTATAAGGACTAAATTTTTGGAAATGGTTTTTTTAAAGGCAGTAAAGATGAACAAGATAGCTAAAATTGCTAAAAAGCCCAGATAAAAACCAAAAGTTCCATAAATACAAGGCTGAATTAAGTCCATCTCTACACACAAAGCATCAAATCTTGAATATTCTAAAATCGTCCAAACTTTCCCATAATTTTCCCATCCTTGTATTGGAGTATCTCTTATCCAGACAATAGAAGCGACTTGGATTAGAACTATAAGATTTTGTGCATAGAAAAGAAGTTCATGAAACAATGAAAAAATTTCTGGTGAACGAATCATGTAAAACAACCTAAATAATTTGAAGGTTATTTTTTTCCATTTCGGCATTTTCATCTTCAAACTTAAAAGCGAATTTTCAAACTCCTGGCTTTCGAATTCTTGATTAATCATATTATTCATTAAGATTTTTTTCAGTGGTAACAAAATTTGTAAGCAAAAAACAACTATGGTAAATATACTAATCAGAAAACAGTCTAATGGAATAAGAAAATCTTATAAGGCTTAGGTTTATTTTTTATTAGTTTGTGTTGCTTATATAAAAGTTAACTACTTTTAATTGAATTTAAGTTATCAAGACCAAATTAGATTTTTTCATAACTAAAAAATAAAATTATAAATCAGGGAAATTATTTAATTATAGGATTATGTATAGCATAATTTCTCTTCATTTTAAAGAAATGATGCATTCTAGTTGCTATTTTTTGGTTCAGAGTATTAAATAAAGCTTATTAATGTAAAAAGTATGATTAGGGAATATTTTAAGTTAGTTTAACTAATAAAAAGTAGTTTTTAAAAGGTAAGTAGTTGGTTTAAAGCTTAGAATGATTAGAATTTAGTGATAATTATATAAATCAGTGGCATAAAACTTTTCATCATAGCATTTTTATCCTATGTCATTTCATATATCTGATTTATTATACATAAAATTACAAAACAAAACATTTTTTATCAAATCTAACAAATATATACCCTAACTAATACACTTATCCCATACCATAATTCACATACACCATAAACCTTATCTTCAAAAAAATACCCAAAAAAGTCTTAGATTACAACATACCTTTCTATATCATTTATCATTAGAATTCTAAAAAGATATAAATAAACCATAATTTATCTTAAAAACTTATTTCCAATTATTTTTTCCCTTTATTTAATCCTCCACTATTATTCGAGTTCGAGATATTTGATACAACAACAACTTCTGCAATATGTTCAAGTGCCTTAACTTTTTTCCCCTGCGTAAGTAAAAATGGATAATAAACAGCAGCATACAACATAAACATCAATACAGAAAACCCTAAAGCAAAAGATAAATACAAATTTAAATATCTCATAATAATAATTTCAGACCATGACTGCGCTTCATCAATAAGAACCTCTAAAGTTTTCCCAATCTGGGCAATATTTCCTAAATATACAACAATTATCGGATAAATCATAGGATTTCTTGAAAGTACTATATAATAAGATTCAATAATATTACAAAAAATAGCAGGATAAACACCGGTTCTTAATATGTTTGTAGTATTTTGCACTTCAGTAAAAAGTAAATCGAAAACTTTTTTTGTTCTTATTTCACCATATTTTAACAAGGCAAATTGATTCATACTATATTTTAATTTTTCTGAAGTTTCGATATGATAAGAAAGATAATCTGGGTTAATTGGCACGTATTCTGGGGATATTCCAATAATGTCTAAATGCAAATTATGCATTAAATAATTTCTGTCAATGAAATTCAATGTAGCAACTCTGACCCGGGCAGTAACTAGGTTGTATATGATATCAGGTTTTTTATCAAGGAGAAATTGGAAGTTTTCGTAAAAGTAAAAGTTGGATATTATATAATAAGATGAACCTAAAATTATAAGTGATAAAATTCTCCAAACGTATTTATAAGTATAAGAAAATAAAAGAACTCGGGCTTTTTGGTTTTGGGTTATTTTGGCTACTGAGTAATTATGAGTTTTATGATAATATTTCAATCGTTCAGCACAAAGTTTTTTGAAACCTATCGAATCTTCAACTGCAGTTTTTTTAATCTGGTTCCACAATAAATTCATTTTCTTCTGAGTATAAAATATAAAAGGTAGCATCATACCTCCACTAACCGCTAAAATACCAAACCCAAGTACTATAAGCATAATTTTATTCTCATTTAACTCTTCAACTTTACTTTGTTCACATTTCATAATATTCCCTAATTCATTATGTAAATACTTTGAAGCTTTTCCAAAAGCATTATACTCTAAAAACAGAACATATTCATTAATATTATATGTTTCATTAATAACTTCATCATAAAACAAATTTGCTATTTGAAGGGTTTTCAATATATAATTATACATAGTTAAATACTCATATCTTGCTGTTTTGTTTTGTATAATAATCACAGGAATTCTTTGAGAAAATAAAACTTCTGAATCAAGACAATTTGACCATATATCAGAATATTGTTTATAGTAATATGTCAGATTATAAAGTTTATTATATGCTTGATTAAATTGGCTTATTGTTAAAGGAATATCACTTAATGATCCTAGAGAATATGATATATAAGCCATACCACTTAGGTCACCTAGTGAAGTTAATAGATATTTTGTTTCACCTAATATGTTTATAGCTCTTTGTGAAAGCTGTTTATTTATTGAAAGTTTGGCGAATATTAAAAATGACATGTTTGATAGGATGACTATGGTTATCTGTGTAATAATTACAGAGAGGATTAAGATAATTTTGAAAAACCTTATTGATTTTGTACATTGATTTCCTAGTTGATTTATTTTTTTCATGTATGCTATAGAGTATGTGCTGGATTGAGATTTTTCGTTTTCTGGTTTAGATTCAAAGAGTCGTGTTTCTTCATTAATTTTACTCGAACTAGTATTTTCCATATAAACATTTTGCTTTTCACTAAAATCAAAATTCTCAGAAAACAATTTTATCTCTTTTTCCTGTAAATTTTCACTAAAACTTTCTTCATCATTATAAATCGAAACAACCCTCAAAGTACACCCATAAATACTTAACTTTGTATACATAGCAAAAACAATTTTATCATCAATCATAATCTTTTCAGTCTTATTCCTTTTCAAATCTTTAATACTTAAATTCAATATTTCTTCAACATTAAATCCTTTAACATCTTCAATATTTTCTTTAATATATTTCTTAAATCCTTTAGTTCTTTCTAATATAATCCCATTTTTATCAATAACAACAGACTGTCTATGATATTTTAAAGGTTTACAAGTAATCATAAATAAAGGAAATGATAATGAAATCAATAAAATAGTTACTGAAGATTCAATCCAATAACTTTTTGAATCAATTAATCCTATTTGAGCATCTAAGTATTTATTATTTTCAAGAATCTCTTCTTCAAATGATGCTAAGTGTTTTTGAGAGAAAAAATCTAAAGACTCAGGGAATATAGAATGAACATACCTTTCAGAAAAATACACACTAGAAACTTTGAATAATTTCTGAATATGAATATTCGAGTAAATGATTTTACCAGTTTTATCAACTAAAAGTAAAGGATTTTCTTCTGAAAACACTATAGTTTGTCTTGTATCTTTAAATTTTTGATATTTTATTAAATTGTCTTTTCTGATATTTAGCCCTAATGCTTTATCTCTATCTCCAAGAATAAAATTCACAAAAGTTGAATAAAAATTTAACAGCATAATAGAGTCACTAAATATTATAGTCAGTTTAGAATTAAGGGTCATAAGTTTGCTAAGATTTTTTTTGAAATCAAATACTAAACCTTCAAGATTTGGCTCTTTTGGAGCCCTTAAGTTAATATTTCTGAGGAATGTAAAGGCTGAAAGTAAAGTTTTTTTATCGAGTTTTTTTAGTTTTTCAAATTTTCTGAGTTTATTTATTAACTGATATTCTGGTAGCTTTATAATTGCTTTGTTTATTTCAATTTTGAGGATATATTCTTGATAATCTTCTTCAAGAGAACTCCCAGTAATTGTCTTAGAATTGAGTTTAATTAAAGCTAAACTCTCATTAGAGCATGTATAAAAATAAAAACTAGAGAACCATATTGCAAAAAGCTTAGACTTACTAAAAGTGTTTTGCTTTGAAAAATCATTGAAAATTTTTAATGTCTCGGCAATTGACTCTGGATTTGGTTCTATAAGTTTTTCTCTAATAATTAACTCAAACATTTTTAAGTTGTCAATTGTTTTGATTTCAGTTGATTTTATTCTATTAAGATTGTATTTCATAACATAATACCAGAGGACTGCAGATATTGGGAATAATAATATTAGACCTAGTAAACAAAAAAGAATACTGTGGACAAAATACCCAATTATATTCAAAAAACATGATACAACAAAAAACATGTGAATTATGCTGTGGATAAAATTTCCTTTTATTGTATAAAACGGTAGATAAAAACATAAAATACTGGCTGATATTGAATGAAGAATCAATAGCATTGCTCGGTATATAAGAAAATTATCAGAGATCAAGGAATATAAGAGGAGGCTTAAGTAGTTAGTCAAAATCGTCACTTTTTTAATGCTGCTTGTGCTTTTGGCGTTTAAAGAGTATTTTGCTTTGATATGCTTACAATCATAGGAGAATGAAGTGTTGCAATAACAAAGAAAAAATATTATAACTATTGATAAAAGACTCATGAATATTCCAAAAGAGCCTTGATCAAGGGAAACTTTTTTATTGTATTCATTTGGCATTCTAGACAGCCAAGAATATTTTAAAGTCATTAATAAGAGCAAGAACAATGAATTATTCCCGATATCTGCTAGAATAAGTAGTTTGCTTACTACAAATGCTAAATTTTTAGGAATAGTTTTTTTTGTTACACTAAACAGTATCAATATAGACAGTGTTATAACAAAGGATGAACAAAATGCAAAAGTTCCATAGATACAGGACTGAATTAAACCAGTTTCTACGCATAAAGCATCAAATCTTGAATATTCTAGAATTGACCAGAGTTTTTCATAATTGTTCCATTCGTGAATAGGAACATTTCTAATCCAGATAATCGAAGCAACTTGGATTAGTACAACAAAATTTTGGACGTAAAAAACTATAACATAAAGCAATGATGGTTTCTCTGAGGAATGGCATGCGTAAACTGAGCTTAGTATCATAAAAGCTGCTTTTTTCCATCTGGGAGATTTCGCCTTTAGGTTTAAAAGAAAGCATTCGGACTCTCGTCTATTTGCTTGGTCAAGCATATTGTTTATTAATAAACAATAATAAACGCTTAACATAAAGCTGATTATTTAAAATTCTTGAGGTATTGGAAAAGATAGATAGAATTTAAATATAAGTCGAAATAATAACACTTTAAAAATTAGGCTAATTGCTACTGCTTTTATAGTTTTATTATAATAGAGGTTAAAAATACTTTTTGTGTATTAATAATATAAGTATACATATTTCAAGTAGTCTTGAAGTAGTTTTAAAAAATATATATATATAAATTACTATATGTAATATTTATAGAAGCTAAAATAACGAAAAAAGAGTTAGATTATGAATATTAACGATAAATAGTTTGATTATGCTTTATAATATAGGATATAATACTAGAAATCATATTTTCAATTCTTTATAGATTAGCCGGTTTTGTGCTATTAATGGAAAGCGTTTTATTTTTATTGAAAATTCTTTGTTTATAAATCTAGGTTGATCTATGGGAAATTATTTTATCAGCTAACAAAATTCTCAACTTAAAGATTTTCCCTGTAACCATATTTCTTATCCAAGCCGTATAGTCAAAATACCCAAAAATTCATTAGACAGGTTTACTAAGATTTTTCATTTTTAAATACATAACAGAAGCAACTATTAAATATTATTACTTATTGATATAATCATAAAAATATATTTATTTGATTTTTCACTTTCATTATATACCTTTTAGCTAATCTATTTTAGCTTCCTGTACTAATATTTTTAATCTAAGTTCTATCACTTTCTTAGATTTTCAAGATAGTTTTCTAAACTTCATAAAAGAAACTTATAATAAACTTTATTCTATATTACCAAACTATCTCTACTAAAACATCAAAATAAAGTATCATTTAAATAAAAAACCCCAATAAATTCTCTTTTCAAAATTTTACAACAAACTTCCAATACTAATTTCATCTAATATAACATTTTTCTTTTTAAAAATCAAAAATACTACTATCTATAAAAACCCAATACCAACTCAAAATCCCTTCAACACCTAAAATTCCTCCTCACTCCAAACATAAAACTAAATCCTTCAATTTCTATAAAAAAAAATCCCTTAATCCTATAAACCAAGCCAATCTAATCACCTTTTTCTATATTCCCTTTAGATAAATGACTAAATTTATATCATGGAATGATTTCATCAACTACTCAGGCAGCTATTATGAAAAACTACACCTTCTCAAATCTTCACAACTAGTCCTAACAAACCCTTCATCATTTAGACATATGTAATTTCCACACAGAGTCTGGGTTAGTCTTATCGACCCATCTTTTGCATCTTCAGTCTTAACCGAGTATAAAATCATAAAATCAAGCCGAGATTTACAAATCCCTGAAAAAACCCTTGAACAAGTTCATCTATCATGTATTGGGTCTTTTGAATCTTTAAAAGACAAAACATTAGGAAAAAAAGTTGAAAAACTTCTTTGTTATTTTCTTATGAAGAGAAAAGATATACAATTTACTGGGGGCATGCAATTTATAGCTAGTTTTTTGCTTGGGATTTTTTGTAATGAAGCTGATGCTTTTGTTATGTTTTGTCATTTTATTGAAAACATTTACCCTAGTGTAAAGGATAAATAGAATTTTTGGATACAGACTGAGTCGAAACTGGCTTTTAGGATTGAGTTAGAAATTTTTACAATGAGTGTGGAGAAATATTGTCCAAAAATTGCTAAATGCTTAACTGCAGTTTTTAAACCTAGAGATAAGAATGAGAGGCAGTTTGATTGTACACCATTCGAGATTGTTATAAGGAAAATTGCAGAAAAGTGGTATTTAAGATGCTTTACACAAAGTTTCATGCCAAACGTAGTTATGAGGATGTGGGATATAATTCTTATCTATGGTTTCGAGTGTTTTCCAAAAATCGCTCTAGCAATCTTAAGCGAATACGAAAGTGAGTTCATCCATTCAATCAAAGTAGAAACAAGAAGAATATCTCAAGAAATCTCAGTAGACTCATTAATAATATCAGGAATTCGAAGTATAAAAAAACTTTTCGAGCTGAGCAAACACCCTAAAATCGAGAGTATCTTAAGCAGGGTGTTAAAAAAGCCAATTTTTACCCAGTTCAAACGTGAAGATTTTTTTTCAGATGCCGAAAGGGTTCAAAAAAAGAACTCATATCGTCTTATCCGTTTAAGACAAACCCGAAATATCCTCCAAAACTTATATTTTACAGCTGAAACCATAAAAAAAATATACACTGACCTTGATAGCCAAGGTTTAGATTTTATAAATCTTGAAAATTTTTCTAATGCCTGTCTTAGATGTACAAGCTGGACCCATAATACAATCCTCAATGTTTTCAATTCAATAGACGAAAATCGAAACGAGTCTATCCAAATAAATTTTCTAGGCCTTAGTCTATCCTTACTTCTCCCAATAGATATCAAGCAAAGACTTAATGTTTATGTTGAACTTTTTCCTCCACAAGAACTTACAAAAGTAGACTTTTTATCTATAATAAGCCGTATTGAAGAATTTCTTGATCCTTACTCAGAAACTTTTTCTAAATATCTTGAAGTATCATTAGATAACTCATGGAATGAATTCCCAAATCCGGTATTAACAACATCAATACCCCAATTACTGATTTCTATGATTATATTCAACCCTTTGATTGATTATTTAAAAACAATTGATTCTAATGATGAAATTATTCCAGAACTTCGAATTGCTGATATTAGCCTTAGTGGATCTTATAGTAATATACATTCACCTTTGTATCAAGGTAGTGAAAAATCTGAGATTAATGATGAAGATATGGCTGAACTTGAAAAAAAAATAACTGAAGTTTGTAGAAGCGAAAATGGGGAAGTTGTTGGAAATGAGTATGTTGTACCTAAGGTTGAGAGTAAAAAAAGTGAAGGGAGTTCTATGAATGAGAATGAAATATCGACAAAGTTTTCAGATCCAATTCATGGTGGAGAGGAGAATAAATTTAATGTTGATCTGAGTTATATGGGCAAGGTTTTGAAAAATAGGACTTGTGGGAGACTTTGCACTAATAACACTTGTAAGCTATTTTAATATAAATAAAGTAGATTATATGTTTGCTTTATGAGTTTTTATAGAATAATTGAGTGTTAGGGTGTTAATTTGAGTATTATCATGGTTTAGTAGATGGTTAAAATATTATGGAAAAACTTGGCCTTAGTGAATTAGATTCAAAAGATCCTGTGAAACTGATGTATGAAGGACCAACTATGGTTTTATTTTTTTCTTTAAAGGAAATACTTATGATTAAAGAACTGAACAAGGATTTGGTTAAAAGTCATTTAAAAGCAGTTAGTATTTATATTGGCGATGAATCTAAAAAAGTTCACCTTTGGAAGCAAAAAGAACCAGAGTGTATGCCATCATATTTCGGGAGCATCGATCTCAAACCATTCACTTCTTATAATATTACCGAACTCCCATGGATTCTAATTTTCAAAAACAACCAAATCGTCCTTTCTTGTAAATTTACTGATATTGAAAGACCATTCGTCAAAGGTCTTCTAAGAAAATTCCCTGAATTCAAAATTCAAACAAATAAAACCATTAAAAAAATCGACAAAATCCTCACCTCCCCATCTTTAACAATAGACGAAAAACTGTCAATGCTTGAAGACATCTCAACAAAAAGTAACGAAGAAATCCAAAATCTCCAAAAAGAATTAGATGAAAAAGATAAAATTCTTCGTGATATCCTTTATAAAGTGTAAAAATTATATAGAGACATATATACTGGATCACGTAAAAGACGAGTTAAAACTAAAGAAGTAAGTCAAAGCTGGGATAAAAGTGATGCAAATAGTTCAGTTAGTATAAATATAACAGAAAAAAAACTTGAAGTTGTTGAAGAAGTTGAAGATGAAAATGTTTTACCGAAAGATTTGTGGATATCTTCAATAAGTAATCAGAAGCCCATGTTCCCAGTATTGACAGGGAATAAACCCCAGAATGCAAAGACAAGGTCGAAAAGTTCTGTTTTATATGGTAGTGCAAGGAGGAAATGATAGATAATTTGATGTTTTTTTTAATAAAAGATACTAATTAGATGTTATCTTTAGGGTAAAGTTCAGGATATTTGCTCATGTGGGATTGAAGGTCTTCGTATATACGCATGTTTATTAGGAATAAAAAGCTTGATAAAGGGAAGACTAAAAGTTTTACATTAAAATTTCCGCTTATGGCCAAGTGGTAATTTTTATATAGATAGTATCCACCTATTGAACTAATAAAACTGTAAAAGCCCATTTTAGCAAGGAGGGTGTTAGGATTGGTGAAGTCTGGAAATTGTCGGTCGTTTAGTTTAAAGGTCAGGCTAGGGTCTAAATCTTTGTCCATTTCTTATGAATATAAAAT
This sequence comes from Stentor coeruleus, assembly GCA_001970955.1. Lineage (NCBI taxonomy): Eukaryota > Ciliophora > Heterotrichea > Heterotrichida > Stentoridae > Stentor > Stentor coeruleus. The sequence goes on from MPUH01000123.1 coordinate 90,346, forward strand.
AAAATGGATGTATGGTTTTGTATATAGTTATGATGAGATTCTATTAAGAATTAAGGTATTATGATTGTGATTTTTAGTTTTAGGATGATTTTTGTATTATGGCTTGGATGCTTGGGTGAAGATTTTTGTAAGAAAAATTAGATTTTAGGTTGCACTGTGATTGAAGATATATTTGAAAATAATATCATGTAAAATTAATTATCAGGATGCAGTTTTGGAATTTACTAAAATTTTCGCAACATGCATGCATCAAAAGGCAAATTAAAAAATTATAGAATAAAGATTAAAGTTAGAATATATTTAAATATTCATAAATTATTTTTCTAATCAACCATAAACAAAACCAATCCCTTTACCAACCTTTTAAAATCGACTTGTCAATCAATTCATCTTAATTCTCACATTTATAACTAAACCCTTTACTTATCTTACTTTAACTTCATCAAATACTTATCAAAAGCAACCTACTATAATTAACATTTAAATTTAAGCTAAGGCTCTTCTACACTTATGACAAACAACTTTAACTCCTTTGCACGAGTTCGTCATATACGGAAGCAAAAAACATCCCAAAACCCCTCCACTCATAAAAATCCCCACACTAGCCCAAAAAGTTTTCCTGCTATTTACATACTCAACTTCCGTCTTTACTTCCCCTTTACAAGCAGCACACCATCTTAACTGAGGTATTTCACTATCATTTTCTCCTTCAAGAACAAGACGATTTTCTAAAGCAGCCTGAGGAAAACTATTATACCTAAAGTCTTCATTAATCGACAAAGGCTCAATTTCTATTTCTTGAGTTTTTCTAGCATTAGAGTCATCTTCTAATTCCTTAAGTTTTTCATTAAGCCTCAATGTCAAGCTTTGTCCCTGTATCTCTTTTAATTTATTCGCTAGCAAAAAAGGTGTAGATGTTATTGATCTTTTTGGTGAAGTCATTGTAAAAGACCTTTTAAAATTAAAAGACTGCTGGGTGCTAACTTGTAAAGAACTCAAATTCAGCTCTGAACTCAACTGAGGTTCTTGGTTTTTAGTATTTTTTTCAGTCCTACTACGTTTTGTTCCACGGAAAATCGGCTCTTCTGATAGTTCTGGGCCGGAAAAATACTGTGGCGAAGGTACAGTCGTCATTTCTACAGGGGTTAAAAAATGGTCAGGTGAGTTATTAAGCATTTATATAAAAATCATTTTCCCATCACAATTTTTAATTTTTAAATTAAAGTTCTATCTCTAAAAAGCTTCAATTTCTACAAAAAGGACTATTTTTGTCTTAAAAATTTTATAAGTCTTCTTCTGAGAAACTATAATTTAAATCCCTAAAAATTGCTACTAAGCTTAGTTTATCACAATGGGAAAGGCGAGGCTTGAAAAATCTTTGAATCGTTAAAAACAAGCATGGAACTGTAATCGTCATCCATATTTCCACAAATAAAATCTTGAAAATCTTCATCTTGGGAATAATTTTCTGTTGAGACTAAGTCTTTTTCATTCTGATTTGTGTTTGTTGAGACCTTTTCAGGAAGGATAATGTCTGAGTTTTGTTTAATTTTTGTTTTACTTAGGACTTTTGATGCATAAAAACTGTTATGAACTTTACGATAATGTCTATTGAGGCCTTTTCGATATTTGTAAGTAAGGCTACATAGTTCACACATGAACTTTCGTTCTTCTGAATGTACACTTGAATGCCTTTTGAGGAATTGTTTTGATGTAAAACGTGCTTCACAGATTTCACATACAAAAGGTCGGGTTTCTCTATCCGCCATATTTATGGTTGTCCTTAGCATCTAATTGGAAGCTTAAGTTTTATATAAGGGAATATAGGATAATAAGAAAAGAATGCTGCTTTTGATTAGTTTAAGGTTGAGTTTGTGGATTAGGATTAATCATTATTTTAGGAAAGAAAGTGGAAAACCCATCAGTTGCTTTTTTATGGTTGGGATGGAGGGTGGAGAAGTGTTTTGAGATTGAAGTTGGCTTTATTTTGTTGAGGTCAATGGGGCTAGACTAAGATGATTTTAAAGTTATATTAGATACCGGATATATTTCGAGGTATACTTCGAAAAGATCTCTGATTTTTTCCAAAACTACAACAAGAAAACTTCCTATACTCATAATCCTAACATCACAACTTTCAATATCTTCAACTTATTCATTTCTTCTAAAATATATCATTCGCATTAATTATACACCTCATGCAAAAACTTACAGTTTCTTATACAGCGCCTTATTATTAAGAAAATTCCCACAGAAATTCTCAATCATATACCCATCTTCAATAGTATTTTCCCAGCATCACATCCATTCAAATCAAGAACCACTTTTGCTGTTAAGTTCTAAAAAATTATAAAAACATAAAAAACTATAAAAAAAACCTAATTAAAAAACATTAACTACTGCCAAACTCTAAACGTCGCATCAGAACTCGCTGAAACAATAAATTTCCCAGTAGGGTCAAAAAGCACATCCTGAACTCCTTGTTCATGTCCTCTAAGCGTATGAATATTTTCCCCAGTCTCCAAATTATAAACATAAATATTCGCATCCTCACTGGCCACAAGTAAAATCACTCCACTTTTATCAAAAACCGAAGAATTAGCAGGAAGTTGGCCAGTATCAAACTGTATCTTTTCTCTAACCATTCTCGAATCCCATATTTTAACCACTCCATCACTATCACAAGATGAAATTGTATCCCCACGCATATTAAAAGATACATGATTAACACAATTCAAATGCCCATAATAAGTCTGTACACATTGAGCAGTTCTCATATCCCACATAGAAACTGTTTTATCTCCAGAAGCTGATCCTAAGAAATTGCTATATGGTTGGAATTTACAATGATTAATTGAATCAACATGACCTCTATAGCTTTGTCTACATTTTTGAGTTGGTAAATCCCATAACCGTATTGAATGATCCATTGAACAAGATGCGATAAAATCTCCAGAGTCATGAAAGTCAACATTCCAAACAGCTTGAGTGTGTTGTGTGAAGGTTGATGTGCATTTAGCATTGACAAAATCCCAAAGTTTTACAGTTTGATCACCTGATGAGGTGGCTAAAATACTACCTTTAGGGTGAAAACTTATTCCTGATACCCAGTCTGTATGACCTTCTCCAGACATTATGAGTTCACCGTTTGATAAACTCCACATTTTCCAAGTATGATCATCACTTGCTGTTGCTAAAATAGGTTTACGTGCATGAAGGGCAAGTCCTGATATAGCTAATTGATGACCTTTATAAGTACGTGTTAACATAAATGACTCTGCATGAGCTGGCTCAATACCTGTTGCCGCTGCATATGGATTAGGTCTGTTATCAGCTGGCCATGGAGTTTCTTCTTTTTTACTTTTGGATTTCTCCATTATAGACTTTTTTGTATCTTGTGGTATAGACTCTTGATGTGTTTGTGATAAACTTTTTTCTAATGTATCAACCCTACCTTTAAGCCTATCCCTTTCAAGTTTCATAAGCATTTTTTCTTTCATTGCGCTTTCATATTTTGATGCCAATTCTTTGTATTTTGCTTCATATAACTCTTGACCTTTTCTAAGCTTGTCAATATCCCCGATAAGTTTTTGTTTTTCTTGTTGTACTCTATGATGATGCATTCTATGAAAGTCTTTTTCTTTTCTTAATTTGTCCCATGTGGCTATAGCTTTTTCAGCGTTATATTGGGCTTTTTCTAGTTCATTTCTCATTGAACTAACTTGGTCTCTAAGTTCTTGATTTTTTAAATATACGTCTGGTACTGGGGCGATATCTTCATTTTTTAGTTTTCCTTTAGCTTTTAGTTCATACCATTCACTTTGGAAAGCTTCTAGAGTTTTTGTCATTCCTAAACGGACTAAAAAATTCCTCACAAAATCATCTGTGCTTTCATGACGCATTGTAAACTTACTTTCTATGATTTCCACTGGGGTTTTTGGACCTTCTACTCTACCTTTTACAGCTTGGACCATTGCTTCATAGTCATCTTCTCCTTCAGGGATATCTATAGAGTCAATTGCCACACTTTGGTATTCAAAATCATCATTTTCAGAGTCTGTTATATTAACTTCTTCGACTACATATGCGCCATCTTCTTCTGACATATTTATAACTGTTCCATTGTCTTAGAGTTTTAGGAATAAGATAACTTTTTGAAGATGGACAATTTTTTTATTTTGGCAATTGTAAGAATAAATTATTAAAATATGTGGGTTTTTTATTTTGGATTTTTATGTTTTGATAGAAAATTCAATTGCAAAATTATTCTATAAATCTTGATTTCTCGTAAAGCTTGGTATAAAAATATTAAAATGGGAAATAAAAGTACTAGCGAAACTGGAGATAAGTGCAATATAACAAATGATTCCGATTCAAGCCGATTCTTAAATTCTTTTGGTGAAGGCCAGATCCGGATGCTAAGGGAAAACTTCGACAAGTATGAAAAAAATGGTCTCGACCTTAAAGGGTTCAAAAAGATCATGCCTTACATTGCAAGATTGCCACCTAAAGTAATCGAAAATGCTTTTGAAAAATTCGCTTATTCACCGACTAAAAAAATTACATGGGAAAGCTACTGTTCAGCTGTTTCTAAGTACACGTTAGACTCTCGTGATAACAAATGCCAGCTCTTATATGAAATCTTCAACATATCCAAAAATGGTAAACTTAACAGAACTGAAGCAAAAATGCTTGAAACCCACCTAATAAATATATCTAGTTACATCAACAACAAAGCAAGCCTTATATCTTTATTTGGGAAATCAGAAACAATTTCTTTTATCGATTTCAGAACTTGGGCTTATAGTAGTATTGATCTTCATAAAGCTCTTCAACCATTTGAAGTTATCCCATCTCCTAATTCTGAGAAAGAAGTTTTCTTGAAAATCATGCAAGATTTTCAAATCTCAGGGTTAAAAAATAATGAATCTTATTATTTGATTTCTGCTACTTGGTTTGAAGAATGGAGTAGATATGTTGTATTAGAAATCAACCTTCCATCATCAAATTTAGTATCATATAAACCTGGCCGTCGTCCTGATATTATATCAAATTTTGATCTTTTAGATAGAGAAAATATAGATAAACTCAAACCTAACCTAAATGATCCTGAAAGTTTTATTATACTTCCTAAAAACATGTGGCATGAATTCGTTAAATGGTATGACGGAGGGCCAAAAATTATTAGAAAAACTATAAAAATTGACGATGTTGTTAAACTTGAACTTTATCCACCTTTTTTTAAAATCTTTTATCAAAAAACCCTTAAATCAACTATTTCTGAAAAACCATTACAAACATTTATTAGTATAACAGAAAATGTGCAAAGTATTTTGTATGCTGTAAAAAGTAATATTTTTGATGATGAGGATCTTGGGGTTTATATAAAAACTGATGATGTATTTAAATTAGTAGATAAAAATACTGAAATTAGAAATTTAGAGTTAAAAGAAGTCAATATATGCGCTGTGGTTTTTATGTCAAATAGTGAAGGTAGAGAGATTTTTATTGAGATTAATGAGGATGATTTAGATTTTGCTGAAGGGGATAATGTTGAATATAAGAATATGGGTCAATGGGTACTTGGTAAAGTTAAAAGGGTAAATGATGAGAATTTTATATTGGAAAGTAGGGATAGGAATATAATCAATGTTTCAAGAAGCGAAATTGGAAGATTGAGAAAACCAAAATTAGAATTGCTGGTTAATAAAAAAGATTATTTGTTTTGTGGGATTAAAAATGTTGCAAAGTCATGTTCTATAAGTACGGTATTACAAGTACTGTTTTATACTCCGTTAATAAATGATTATTTTTCTAATGAGAAATTCATCAAAAATTTTCAAGGGTTGAAATACTATTCACAAGAAATTATGGAATTTGGGAAAATGTTTAATGATTTGAAGGATATAAGGAAAACTGTAATTGATCCAAGTAATTTTATTAGAGCTTTCAAAGGAGCTAATATAGAATATGCGGGGCAAAACCCTTGTGATGCCTTTGAGTTTCTGCAATCATTTCTTGGTAACTTGCATAATGCCTTAATAGACTCTAAGTTCGGGCATAGTTTTCCTCATCAAATTACTTTTGAAACTCAAGAAGAAGAAATAAATACAAATTCTCAGTGGCAGGAATACATAGGACAAGGAGGTTCAATAATCTCAACAGTTTTTGGGTTACAAAAGAAAACATCATATATTTGTATGGAGTGCAAAAAATACAAATCAGATTTCGAAGTTTCCAATTATATCAGCGTATCAATACCTTCATCAAAAATGTCGAAAATCTACTTAACAATCATCACAAGAAACTGTTTATATTTAAAACGTCTAATAATAACAGTCCATCAAAATATGACTCTTGAAGATTTTATAATTCAAGTTGATAATAAATCCTCAATCAGATACAAAAACTTAATATTCTCCCATGTTGCTAATTCTAATTGCGAAAACTGTTTTATCCCAACTTCAATCCAAGAATTACTTCCAAATAAGAATTTTCAGCTTTATGGGTATGAAATTATAACATTGATAAAAGATGCTGAAAACATTGGGACTTTTATTGCTAAACATAAAATGAATCTTAATTGGAGGAATAATCTTCAAATTAATGAGCTTGTGGACTATTATTATAAAGGAAGATGGGAATTTGCTCATATTAAAAGATTGAGAGGTATGCAAGTTGATATTGTAGTTCATGTTAAAGAAAATAACGAAGAATGTGTTGGGAAAAATAGCTCAAATTTGGAATTTTATCGAACTAAAACTGTTAGTGCAAATAAAATACTTGTTATTCCTATAACTCATTTTAAAAAAAATAATCAAGAAATTACATCTTTTGGTACACCTTGTATACTGTCGATTGGATGCTGGTGTACTTGGTATGATTTGAATAATGAGATTAAAAGAATTTGTTGGCAATTCTGTGATAAGTCTATAAAAGTTGAGTCTTTAGGATTTTTTTATTTAAATAATAAAGTCAACAGAAAATGTGAAGTTTGTAAATTGGATTGTAATGGATGTGAAATTCCTGATAATTTTGAAACCCTTGAATGCTTAGCTGAAAACTATAATAATCTGTGTATTAGAATTATTTGGAAAAACTCTAACACTTATAAACCTCTTGGAACTGAAATTTTATCAGGAGATGAAATTTCTAGTTTGGAAGACTGTCTTTCAGGATATACACAAGCATCATTAGTAGAAATGAATTGTAGTTGCTGTTTTAACCCATTTCTTAACAGTTATTCAGAGTTAATGGAGATTCCAGAAATCCTAATATTCCATTTGAACCGTATAGAATACAACCCATCAGGCGCATTTACTAGGATTAATACACTTGTTAGATTTCCATTGAAAAACTTTGATATAAGACGAATGATGATTAACAAGATAACAAATGCAAATCGAAATTCAAATAATTCAAGAAGAAACTATTTGTATGATTTATATGCTTGCATAGATCATAGGGGGAATGTTAGTTCTGGCCATTATACAGCTTATTGCAAGACACAAAATGGTGAATGGTTGCATTTTGATGATGAGAAAGTGAGTTTGATAAATAAGGATTTTGAAGAAGAAATAGTGACAAGTAGGGCTTATATCCTGTTTTATAAAAGACAAAAATTCAGATCAGCAAATATTGTCAGGAAAAAAACAATAGGGTAATTAGTTAACTAAAAAATCATAGGAAATAATGATTTAAATATAAATAATCTACATTAAAATAATTGATTACTAAATATTTGTCTTTTAGCTAATAAAATATAATCATTATGTATAGACTTAATCATTAAAACTTTTATATTATTTACAAATACACATCTAGTTATTATACAAACTTAACCACAATAATTTATACTATTTACTAATCTAAATACATAAATATCATGAATATATTTGATTATCAAAACTTTTATATTTTGCATCAATCAAAAACCTAAAATAGCATCATTCAATATATACTTTTTTTCTATCAAACAACTCCTATAACCATATCAAATCTAAAAACAATGCAATCTTTATTATAAATACTACTTAATCAAACCTGGAGAATAATATAATTATACACAAATATGGTAGCCTATCTAACTTCACAATATCCCTACAACATATCTATAAACAAAATTCTTAATATCATCACATAACTAAACCTTAAATTAAAAATAATCACCCTAAATCTATATAAAAATCAATGAAATCAAAACTTGATATAAATCTTTTAATCTTTAAACTTGAAATATTACTTAAACTAGATTTTATATTGAAAATGAAAACTGCCAGCATAAAATGTTATTACTCGTTGAGCTCTGAAGAACAGTAAATTTTTCAGTATAAGAGCCTGATTGAGTTGGACTATTCATGTTGTAATTAAATGTGAAAGTCTGACCTTTTGCATAAAAAGCATTTACAGTTATAAGATTGTTAGTCCAAGTACTCTTATACTCTTGACCAACTTGAACTGAGCCTATTGTTTCATTCTTGTCAAGGGATCCTGTTAGGATGCATGATGTTGGACTTGCTGGGATAATCGGCCAAGGATTGACTTGAAGCTGAACATTACTGATATCAGGGAAAAGCGAACAGGAAGAACCTATGGCTAAAGGTGCTACATTTAATCCTGAGGCTAGTATAGCAAATAAGGATAAAATTAGAAGGAGAGAGCTTTTCATTTTATATAAAATATGGAGACTATCAAATTATGTGTAAGATTGGATGATTATTTTATGATTAATTTGATTGTTAATTGGATATTTATGATTAATATGGGTATGTGGGGAAAGATAATTTTGAATTGAGATTTGTAGAGAGGATATAGGAGTGTGTATGGGAAATTGAGAATTAAGAGTAAGATTGGGTTAGATTTAAAGAATTTTGATAATAAAATAATAAGGAAGTTTTTTGAAGGATTATGGGATTTTGTTAGAGAATTAGTGAAATATTCAAAATATTTAAATCAAGAGATTGTTATTAAATTAGATGCTATGAAAACAAAAATTTATGTGCTAGAGTAAATTTAACTTGATTATATACAATTCATAGTAGATTTATTATAATTTGGGATAATATCTGACCTGTTTTAGATAAGTATTATTGCAATGATACCTAAATTTACTATTCTTTTGCTATGCATAAAAATGAAAAATTCATAGATCTTAAGATCTTTGTTATTTAGCCAAAGTTATTATTTTTGGAAGGATGTGATAATGCCTGTAAAAATTTTAGGAGACAATATAGGCTTTAATTAAGAAATATTTAGAGATGCTTAAATGAATCAACTTAAAGGATTTGCTAATTATTATAGGAATCTTATCTTCTCATAAGTGATCAAAATACGAAATTCATTGTAAATTTACTGATTAGAATATAGCTTATTAATAAATTCAACAATAAGTTTGAATGCATTCATTTTTATAGGCACTTACTTGAGATTAGAAATATAATTCCGTGTGATAAATATCTAAGTTATGATAAATTTGTATTTTCAAATCTTTTTTTGACTAAAATTTTATTACTTATGACTAAAATGTTATTATTAACAGTTTAACTAATTCAGTTTAATATTTATATAATATTCGTATCTAAGGAAAAATTATGCTCAGAATTATATTTAAGCAGTCAAACCTAAAGTTGTAATGGCTATGCAAACTCATAAATTTATACATATGATTAAAGTAATATTTTTTCCAAAAAAAAATAAATCAAATAGCTAAATTTGCAAAATCATTTGAAATACTTTGATAAATCAATAAACAATCATCAAAATAATAGAAAACTTATAAGTATCTTTAAAAGGTTGGGCTTAATGAAAATAGTGCACATTAAGCTTTTAGATATACAAAGATAATTTTAGCATATCCGGCTTTTATAAGATATATATAAATGTTTAGAAATTATATTTTTTTTACAATTGAATGCTTACTGCTATTTAATACCTTGATTTCCTTCCTTATATAACAAAACATCTTAGTTATATAGGCTGGTTTGTTTAATTTGATGTCTTAAGGCTTTTTTATTGATTTCATTTAGGCCTGCATTTTTTTATTTCAAACCGAAAATTGCTTGGGGTTTTTAAAATTTTTTAATTGTCCCAAATTAAAAGTTTTAAATTAGAGTAAGCTAAAGCATGTAGAGGTAAACTTAATAAAATGAAAGAACACATTTTATGCCATAGACAACTCATATAAAATTATGTAAATAAAATAAGAATTTTATCCGATGATACAATTCTAGCAAAAAGCTGCATGTTTTTAGTTTTGAACTTAATTCAAATTTCACTTCAATCTTATAATCTATTTCATATATGTTGAATTAATTATTATTATAATTAATGATTACTTTCCTTATTGTGATATCTTTCCTTCAAAAAATTTTTGGGCAAAGCATCAATATTGATTACCAATATTACTC
>MPUH01001229.1:0-20695 GCA_001970955.1 Stentor coeruleus
GGGCTATACGGAATATGGCCTTGAGATCAATTGTAATTAAGTATAAGTGTTCCAAATAGGGCATATTCATAATTACAGATTTAATTATATTCTAATACATTTTTATGTAAAAAAATACTCATAGATACTTTGTAATAATTTTCAAGGTACTTAAAAAGGTGTTTATTAAAATCAACAAACTGTTAAAACATTGAAGTACGTATTTTGTCTATATTATCTTGAGTATCTTTTCTGTTCATCTAAATAAATTTTGATAACTGGGATAATTTTCTAAATTGCCATTTGCTACCCTATCTGCTTTACTTACTATATAATCCATTTCAGTCAGATATGTTGAAATTGTCTCAATTTTCCTATTAATTTGTCTATATTTGAATCAATATTCTGCACATTCCCTAATGATTTTCGAATTTCTTATAAATCATTTCTATAAAATCTTCAAAATTAGTTTTCAAAATATTTTTCGTCAAGATACTAAGCTAGGTGTTATTATCCATTTATTATGAAAAAATTAGGTTCGGCTTGAAATTTAAAGCACCAGGCTTTATGATGAATGGCATGAGTTTAGGATAAGGGGTTATAAGCATAAAGTGGTTGGGAAATAGGAAAAATTATAAGATTTGTGGTGGACTATTATAGATATTTATGAGTTTGTGTAGGTTTTGGCTATTTTGTATGAAGATAATTTGAGAATTTAGATAATAGATGGGGTAGGAGATGGATTGAGGGAATGAGTTGATAAGGTTTATGTGAGATAAGATTATGTGTTTAATTAGTAATGAGGAATTAAGCAGAAAATTTTAGGGTAGTGTTTTATGATTATTAGATATTAATGCATTTATAAATTAAATTATTTTTTATATATAATGAGTTAGTATAAGAAATATATATTTAGTAAATTGTCTAATGGAAGATTGTAAAGCTCAGGACTATGACCAAGACATAAGCAATATTATCACTAAAAGTAAAGCTTACCTTTTAAGGAACAGCAGCGTAAACGGATGATTAGAGCTTTCTGACTGCCTAGGCTAGGTTCAAATGATACTTAAGGTAGCAAGAGGAACAGAATGGTTTTAGAAAATCAAGGATAAGCAAATCAGGTTTAGTAACAATACCCAATTGTACTGTCAAAATAGACTATACCATGATTAGAAACATTCCAAATTGTTTAAAGACAAATTTATAGATAAAGCATATGAGCAAGATCTTGATTTAGCTCTTAAATAGCCAATGGAAAATAACTAAAACCAATCTTAGAAAAGAAAATGAAATATCAAATCCAGGAACTTATAATTTGGAAAATTTAACCTTATTTATTAACTCTTATTGTAAAATTTAACCTTATTTATTAACTTTTATTGTAAAATTTAACTTTATTTATTAACTTTTGTTTATGAAATTTTTCTTAAGACCTCTTCTAAGCGATCTTAATTCTTTACCAAGATCAGGAACCTATGAAATCGCTAATATGCGCAATGAAAGAAAAAGAAGTAATAAATAATATCAATTATAAAATCCGTGTAGTTAACTTAATTTTAAAGAAAATCAAGCATAGCTTGAAATAACAAAATAGAATTATTATTTTAAGAGTGGAAAATCGAGCTTAAATAATCTTAAAAGCCTAATAATATTGATTTAATTGTGTTGATTATGCATACAGATTATAAGTAAATTGGTTTGACTTATTAGTAAATTTATTTGATTATTATTACAATCAAGGTTATCTTGAACTAGAAATGGGAAAGCCCCCCACAATATTTTTGGACGCCTGAAAGGAAAAAAGCATATAGTTTGGCATATGCAAAGGACTGAATGTGCCAGATTTCCCTTAAAACTAATTTATTAATATCAAAAATATTTTCAGCCTTAAAGATAGAATCACAGTAGTATAAGAACTAAAGCATTCTTAGATTCAGGGACTTTCTTAAAATAATATGGCGAGTCTCGATTTAGTATCTCTAAACCACTCTCAGAATTTTCATGCAGAACCCAAGTCTTAATATGCGATACACGCCTAATAGCTTTTCATATGATAGGTAAAGAATAAGCTGAAGAATGTCAGAATATTATTAAAAATTAATAATAACAACAATGCACAACCTAACTATGATGAACTAATAAAAGCATGCATACAACATATGGTGAAGAGGTTGTGATTGAAGGGGTGAAAAAAATATAAAGTAGGTTGGCATTAGTAATCCTGGGCTCATCTATTAAAATGAGTTCTTTGCAGCTTGCTCTACTAAAGATTAATTGCTAACTAAGGAAAATATAAAATCAGCTTTTAAGATGCTTGATACAGATAACTCAGGTAAAATTACATCTTAGTAATACAAATAAAGACGCCTTGGATATATTGATAAAGAAAATTGACTAGAATGATGATGGAGAAATTGATGTAGAGGAGTTCAAATTAATGCAATAAATTATCTCAAAATGCAACTACTCCAATAATAACTTAAAATTTTGCAATCCTACACAGCTGATACAAATAAGAAAGAGTAAGTTTCAGAGACATGGGAAGACTGTCAGGATGTAACAAAAAGGAAACACAAAAATGCAAGAAACCGTAAATAACGCTAGAAAACAGAATAAATGGCTTACACTTGGCGAACGATCAATCATTATATTAATCTAATCAACTCAAAATACAGCGATTCTCTTTTTGAGTTGATAATAATTTTATTTCAGGCAATTAAGATTTTTGCAAAGTGGGAAAAATTTAAATTTTCAGATATGCTGAGCTAAAAGGATAGTGAAAAAGCAAAAATCTTCTCAGATGTGAGGAAAATAGAAGCTGCTTACTATAAGGCAACCTGCAGATTTTTTATGCTTTAGGTAAATCTTAAGCGTGCTTAGGGACCTTTTGTGGGAAGAACTTGTTTATGAGGACTTGAGGAACTTTCATTTTAATGGTAAAGCTTTCATTATTCGTCTTCAAAATTTCGATTTCTGGGCGTTTGGGAGTTTTCTTCAATACAACAGTCTGAATTTCTAGCTTTTCTTTCCGAATAGGATCTTCTTTCGGCTGCTGTATTACTTTTTTCCTTTTGGATTTGTTAGCCTCACTTGTATATTTCATAATCCTTGCCAATTTGTTATTGATAAACACTTTCACAATAATTTTATCTTCTGTAACTTGAACAAACAGCCTTTTTTTCTTTTCAAGTCTTTCCCTTCTTCCTCTAGGTTTCTTTTTTTCTGGGCTTGCAGACTTCTCCACAGTGCTCTCCCAAAGCATATTCCCTAATCCAATCATATATTCCTTAGCATTTTCCTCATTTGTCGTAATGATTCTTGTCAGCTTACTTGCTTTATGGTTTGGACAGAAAATATTAAAAAACCTGACTATTTGGCCATCAAAAAACTTGTCTATAAGATCTTTTCTGCACTCTACATGAAATGCGCTTGTGCATCGGCCAAAGCTGCATTGCACACAAGCTCCTGTCTTCAAGTTACATTCAAAGCACTTAAGCTTAAATTTTTTTTTATCAATTTTGTCCACATCTAGTTCTGAGTCATTCATAACATTTTCTTGCAAAGATCTTGAGCAAGTTACATGCACCCAAATATTTCCTTTGGCTTTCTTCAAAGCCCCTCCTGTAACAGGACATAATTCGCATTGGCCTGGCTTTCCTGCGTCAGTGCCCACTTTTTCTACACAATAGTTGCAAAGCCACTCATTCTCAGGTATTTCCTTAATATTGTAGCATTTACAATGAACAGGAACCTTGCAGTTATGGCATATGACAATAAGGTTGTCTTCTGTTGATTCGCCCTCATCGCAAACTGCACAGAATATTTTATCTTCTGATACGTAGCTATGATAATCCTTTTTTTCATACGTATATGAAGAAAGCTGACTTTTTTCATAATTTTGGATGAACTTTTTTCTGATGTTCATTGGAATGTGCAATGGATCAGGGGGATAATCCAGGCTCTTAAGGTTCTTGTGAGTTTTGTGGTAAGCTTTTTTTGCTGGAGTTAGTATAGAGTTTATCATCTGTGTTGAAGCTGTGAGTTTCCCTAAGACTTTGTTAATTTTCTGCTGAATCCATGTATCAGCCAGCGGGTCCCCTAGGAAGTTTTGCTGTGAATCGACAAAATTTGGCGTTGCTAATAGAGTATTAGGAAAATACTGTTGTGAAATACCGAACCAAAACAATTTGCCTAGGAGGTCATAGTGGGGTCTTGGAGTTTGAAAGGACTTTACAGTGGTGTGAAGAAGCTTATCGGAATTGAACCTGCAAGATAGGCAGAGTAGCCTTGAAAGTTCTTTAAGGTTCTTAAACGAGTGCTCAGGACAAGTTTTTTCTTCTTGATCAAGGCTTGGATAGTATATAACTAGACAATTCAGATGATAAGAATTATAGCAGCCAGATTTTGTGCATGATTTTAATAAATTAGGAGCACCACAAATGCAGCATATTGGCTTGCTTTGATTCTTTGTAGTGTTTTTCATTTTATTATCCCTAGTTAATGTAACGCTTACTACTTTTGAGGCTTTTGAAGTCCACAAATTCAATCAATTCTTGGCTATAAACTATGGATAATTTCTAATGTTATTACAATAATTTCCTAAGATTTTTTTTAAAATGGAATAGGCGAGAAAAACAATATAGAAAGAAGTAATAATGGCAGATTTCCGCAGAAGAAGTAGGCTTAGTATACAAAAATTTTAAGTTTGCAAAAAAAATGCTTGAATTATTTAAGAAAATAGGTTTTACTATCAAAATTCATATATCGCTTATTGACACAAAATATAAAATGTCTTAAAGCTTACTTTTATTTAAAGTAATCATAAATTAAGATATTAATTTTAGCATTTTGAAGGAAATAATAAAATAATTTTAACTGCATAGGATCTTAGACTATGAAACTAACAAATCCTGAATTCTAAATTTGCAAAAAGGATAATGAAAATTTATTTCAAAAGTCATATTATTTATTACTAACAAATTGTTTAAATATTAAGCTATTTTTCCTAAAAACTCATAAGCTATTAAATATTTCAGCATCATCTTGAAATATTCTATATCTCTTTAAAGAGTCCTATAATATTAATTATGAGTGACTCTGAGTCAGAAGAAATGTCTATCAGCCCAAGATCAGTACGCTCTCGCAGCAGATCTCCGGTGGTGAAAAAGAAAATTCTAGAATCAAATAGTCCAGAGCCTATTAACTCAAAAGTCCCTGAGAAGCCAAGCAAAGAAGATCAAGATTCAGAGTCTAGTGACGATATGTTTATTAAAACTCCTGAAGCAATTCAAGAAAAAGTTCAAATACGGGTAGGTGGAGAAACTGAAGATACTAAAGGATATTACATTCCTCAAGTTGGAGAGCTGCTTGTTGATGTTAACAAATCAACTCGCTATAAAATTGTGTCTGTTAAAGGCAAAGGAGTCTTTTCTTGTGTTGTTGAAGTCCAGAACATGGAAACCTCCGAACATCATGCAATTAAAGTTCTTAGAAATAACGATATAATGCTTAAGTCAGGAGAAAAGGAAATAAGAATCATTAAGAAACTCAATAATAGTGATCCGAATGATCGAAGACACATAATCAGATGCCAAGATAGTTTTTTTTACCAAAATCATCTATGCATAAAATTCGAAGCCTTAGGGATGAATCTTCGAGAACTTCTTACTAGATACAGTAGTGGCAATGGCCTATCTTTAGAAGCAGTTAAATCTTTCGCAAGACAAGGTTTTATCGCTCTTTACCATCTCCGTAACGAAAAAATAATTCATACAGACAGTAATTTCTACTAAGTAAAACCAGACAATATCCTCATTTCTAATGATTTGAGAAAGATAAAGCTTAGTGATTTTGGTACTGCCCTTGAAAGTGGCGAAAACAAAATTACTGAAAATCTTGTTGCACGCTTTTACAGGCCACCAGAAATTTATCTTGGATATCCTTACGATTATAGTTTAGATGTTTGGAGTTTTGGCTGTACTCTTTTTGAGCTTTTCACCGGGAAAATCTTGTTTCCAGGAGTATCAGATTCGCATATGCTCAAATTAATGATGGATTTAAAAGGGCCAATACCTAAAAAACTCAGATCTCAAGGTAAGTTTGCAAATAAATATTTCGACCAGTTTAGTTTTATTTATGTCAAGGATGAACTTGAAGGGCCTTGCAGAGTACCTTTGTCTGAGCTGAAAAAAGAAAAAAATCTTGGAGTTATTCTTGAGCCTAATCTCCAAAAACTACTTCCAGAACGCTCAGAAGACCTTGAAGCATATACAAAAGAATTGCTTAAGTTCCAAAATCTTCTTGAGCAGTGCTTAGAGTTAGATTCCAATGAGCGGATTACATCTGAATTAGCATTGAAACACCCTTTTTTGATGAAGAAAAGCTAGAGTAATTAGTATATAATTAAATTGTTAGATTTTCAATAGTGTAATAAATGAAAAGTACATAACAAGATGCTTGAAACAATGATAATTCAAGTTTATAAAATAAAGCAGATTTTTTTCATATTATGTAGTGTTGGATGATTTTTATATTAAAGTGATTAATTTAAATTTATCCCTAACTCAAAGAATTTGAAGTTTTTAGCTTCAATAGACAAATAATTATAACTGTCAAAATCAATTATAGATACTTACCCTTGAATATCCATACTATATTTTTATGCCTTTAATTAAAAGATTTAAAAGAATACATATTAAAAGAAAGTAAATTATTATTGCTTTTTTATCTGAAATTAGATTAAGACTGTTATCGATCGCTCGATAAGTGTGAGCTATTTCTTCTGTTTTCCAGTGTTTTTCACTCTGTGCATTATTTACTATTTCTTACATTTTCCCTTTCTATTGCATACTGACATCCTCCCTATTCTGAAATTTACTTTTTTTCAGGTGGTAGTTTTAGACATTAATGCCCTGTATTTCAAGTCATCTCATTTACCATTTTAATATTTTTATGAACAATATTTTTCTAATTGCTTTTGTCCCAAGACTATAAGGATTTTAACCTTATCCAAAGCAAACTCACTCACTTTTTATCTCCAAAAACACTTACAGTGCTTGGTGAATTATCTCTTCTTGGCTATGGTATAGACACAAACCTCTCCAAAAATACCTTATTTTAATCATCTTATACTGAAGGAAGTACTAGTAGATCATTAAATATATCTCTTGAATCTTTTAGCCTTCCAGAGACCACTAATAGCTTCATAAATATCTTTCTAAGTAAACTTTATCAAGAGGCTTATATCTTATGAGAGCATATGTAGTTAATAATTATTATCGACCTACTGCAGCTTTTCGTAAAATTCATGCTCTCACTCAAAAATCTGTTTTGCATTGTTTTAAGCATGCACTTCCATTTTATGAAGCCTAAGAACAAATCGATATCCTTGAGACTCCTTCAATAATCTCCTTATACGACCTTGAAACAGCAGCTTCACATATTTTTAGAATATATTTTGTCAACACTTAAAATGAATTCAACAAGAGTTTTAGGCATAACATGGTATTTATATGAAAAAGAGTTCTATATATCAATCTAGGCAGCCAGATAATAGTCGTATAATCGATAAAGAGATTTTAAGAATTCTTATGGAATAGATGATATTTGATCTATTTGCGATTTAGTTGCAAACTGCTTGGTTATGAAGAAATTATATCGAAAGCTGATAAAATTTTGTCTATAAATGAAAACTCATAAAGCATGATCAATTAGCCTTTCAACTATATAAAAACGAAAAATACTTGCCAACTCGAGTTTACCTTGAATCTTCAATAAATTTAGCATATTATATAATTATGCAAATTATACCTTGCTGTGCCCACAGGTAATTGTGTTGAAATGTCTAATAAAGCAATTGAGTATCAATTTTAGTTATTAAGAATTGAGATGCTTCAAAGTGCTAAAGGATTTGCTATAAGAAAGCACAGACTAAAAATTTATTGGAGCCTGCGAATTTTGTCCATTTTGCTATGCTAGAATATGAAAATTCATTGTATAACTTTGCTATTTTATTAAAAAAGAAATTTATTTTTTGTGCAATATAGATAAAAATTATTGCCTGATAATCATCAGAAATTGCAACAACTGTTGATAATATAAAACAAAATTTATAAAGTATTGATTTTTTCTATGATAAATGGCTAGTGGAATAAGAGTAATCCTAGGCAGAAACATGAAGAAAAAAGACCCAAAGCCTTTTTTGCCTATGATAGGTTCTAATCTTATAAGAGAAATCATAAGCTATATCAACTACCCAGACTTCATTGAACTTTGCATATGCTGCAAAAAACTTAACAAATTCTTAACCGATAAGTATGTGCGTTTCGTTGTATCGCCTCCTAAATCATTATACAGTAGCGAAAACAGTGGAATCATTCCATTACTAGAAAAGCGTATAACTGATCAATTTTTCAGAGATCAAATCCCATTTAGCGTAAGTGTATTGAAGCATACTCGCATAGCTTGCTTTCATTATATCATGCATGAGTCTAGGCAATTTTTATTTGTCCATCATGGAGGGACATTTAACATAAAGGAAATCTCAGACTTTTCTTTTGATCTATATTCAATTTTCTCTATGGAATTTGAAAAACAAATTTTTGTTGCTGACGGGTATAAAAATAAGGCTGTTCTTGCTATGGCAAATGAAGCCAAGAGTTTGGTGCTGAACTACAAGAGCGAAATCCTCAATTTAACACCCTCAAAAATACCTGTTTTTACTTTGGAATATAGGAAAAAAGAAAAAAACCCAATTTTTGTGAATTTTTTAAACAAAGGCAAACATATTATTATTGGTTTTCGAGCTACGGTGTATTTATTAAATGATCAAATGGCAATTCTAAATATCTATGACCTTGAAGAATTCGCTAGGGTCCCTGTTGAAGAAGGCCAAAAAAAAGTTTACAAATATGACTTGCATGTCCCTAGCAAAATTGGAAAAAGTTTTATTATAAGTAACGAACATATTATTAAAATTTATAGAGTTGGAACTAGTGAAGAGATCTTAATAAAAAGTAAATGGCCTTTGGTGCAAATTGCCACATGCACTATCAACAATCACCCTGAGCTTCTGTTTGCTGATAACAGAGGATATATTTTTATCAACAATGAAAAGCATCAATTGAAAGCTAGGTGTGAAGGGAAATTCGGTTTACTTCGTGAGTTTTTAATCTATTGTGACTATACCGCCTACAACAAAATTCATGTTTACAATATTATACTTAATAAGCCAGTCTTTGAATTTTTTTTGCCAGCATATGCAATACCGAGTATAATAGGCTTATGTCCTTATAAGATATTTTATTTTCAGAATGAAATACTTTGGATGCATTCGATTATAACCGGAAATAATTATAGCCTTGATTTACCATTTAAGCAGATTTTTGAGATTAAATTTATCAATCCGATTTTTATTGTTACAGGAGAAAGTGATGGTGTTTTTGGAATTTGCATGATGGATTTGTATAAGAAAGCAGTTCCAAAAAGTAATATGCAAAATATAATTACTAGAATTAATCAATTTAGAGGCTAGAATATAAATATGAAATAGTGAAATTAAACAAGCATAAACTCTTTTGAAAATTTTTATTTTCTAAAGTAAATTTTATATGGTTTCCAAATTAACATATTTTCTTAGTTATTTTCCAAGCCTTTGTCATGCCGTAAAAACAGTCTTCGTGTGTCCTTAATCATAGAAACTAATACAAATTCTTCATGGTCCACAAAATTCAAGAATAGTATACATCTGGGCTATTACCAACATCAAGTAAGTGGACTAAAATAATGCCTAGAAACTTGTAAAACCTTAGCTGCCTCTTAAAGATTTAATATGATTATCTTTAATCTAGCAAATCTTACTAAGTACCTTGCATAGATGCAATCATCATAGTTTAAAGTAATCAATTTTCAGATTTTTGATTATAAATTCAAGTTGACTCAACAGAAAAGGCAAAAACTTTATAAAAATAACTAAGCATCAGGAGTTTTCACCTGTGCTATAATTGATCTTAATCATCCGCACTCATCAGCACTCATCAAGCTTATAATGGTATTTTTCGATACAAATAATATTCGATAAAGCCTTTAAAATCTCTGAAATCATTTATAAACAAAGCTTTTCTCGAAAGACAAAGATTAAGATCATGTCTACCATCATCAACCTGTTTCTGACCCTTGCATATCGGTCATTCCACTTCTAAGTCAGTCAATCTACACAGAAAATCATAAACTCATTACTAAGCCCAAGCTGTTTTCTTTCTCTTCAAAATTTCAGTGCATTCCTAATTACACCTTGTCCATTCATTAATCCTAGTCTATCTGTGTAAACTAAGTGACATATTTATTCTTACCTTGTTGAATATAATAAATATGTCTAAATTCGTACTGTTATCAGTCTGTCTCCTAGGCTTAGTATGCGGATCTTCACTTAGAGGAATAGAACCAGATATGCCTATGGACTACTTGCGCCTTGAGCAGTTTATTGAGTCATTCATGGACAACTATACACATACCAATTATAACATGACCAATTGTCTAACAGCGAAGACTCAATCTAAACTTAATCAAATATTGGCCGCATCCTTGGGCTACTTGATGTTCTTAGATTTTGACAAGGTTCTACAAAGCTACGAAGATTTTATCCTCTCCTTAGCAAGTGCTTGCAATGAGTGCGGTCTTTACCAAGTAGAAGTCTCTCTAAAAAATGGAATATCAGAAAAAGGCAAAATGTGGTTTGGAGTTAACCTAGCTTACAACTCAGTAAAGGTTATGGAACTTGCTCAGAATTTCACTCAGGAAATGGAAAAGAAAGACTATATCTCTGCAGGAGGATCACTCGGGAAAATCACTAGTATGCTCATTCCTTTTGAACCAGCTCATATGCTAGGGTCATTTGATCAGAATATTTATATTACCTGGTGGAAAGGGTTTATTTACACTTTGGCTATCAACCCTAAGAAACCAGGCCCTTGCTACTACTTCCTTAGTAACTTTTCATCTCAAACAGTGAACTCTGCTATGGATATCTACAGTCTTAGTCAAGGCCAAATGTCAGGCTTCAATACTTTGTTTGGAGACTTAGCATCAAGCTTGACTTTTGTTAAAGCTAATTACACTAGTGACGTGTGTATGTTTGATCAGCTTGAAAGTAACATCCTAGCCTGTTTTAGCCAATCAGGTGTGGAAGAGCTTTTTGCTAGGTTTTCAGCAAGATTTCTCACTATAAATACAGCTTTTCTCAATATCAAAAATTGTGGTACAAGCTACTATGCTTGTGGGCAAGGAGTTGCAACAATCATCAAGTACCTTCTTAACTGGTCAATAAATTAAGTTCTAGATTATAAATAATTCATTTTATTAAAGTACTAGCAAATCGAATGATATAATTGTGAATTGTAGGAATTTATTTCATCATATAATTGAAGGAAATCCTTCAGAATAAAAATGAATAATTTTATATGCATTATAATGAAATAAGCTTTGAGATTATTCATTACAATAATTTTATATGCATTATAATGAAATAAAGCTTTGAGATTATTCATTACAATTTTTTAGTTGGAGAAATATTTGATGATTATTTAATGCTTTTCCTAAAATCTAATTTTTTAAGACAAGATAATATTTGGCGATATAAATCCAATATTTTTATGTTATCTTTAGCAGGTAATTTATTTTTTTCAGTATTATTTGCAAATCTAATTAAATTTTAACTACTCAAAAACTATAAAGTATTTATAAATGTACTTAACCCTAATTCCTGTTTGTATTCTCATATTTATTTGAAGTATCTTCCCTAATTTATGTATTAATTAAAAAAATTGAAATATAAGAGAATTATTAGCAACTATCCAATTTGAACTAAGATAAATTGCAATAGCCACACATATCAAATGCTATCATTAATAATCAATTAGAATATATAATAAATTATCTATTCAAGAAGCTAGAATTCATAAAAAGTTTTGCAAGTTTAGTTTTTATTTAATGTAATAAGCTTATGAAATCAAAAAAACTTAACTTATACTCTCAAAAAGATTCATAACTATAAGACTTAGTAAAAAGTCAATCCATACAGCAAAAAAATCAACTTTACTGATATTAAACTCATAAAACTATCTTTTATATCATCATTTGAAATTCATGATATAATAAAGCAATTTGCTAAAATAAAATTCTATTTCCAAGCATTATATAAGCATAACCCATTTTTTATAATACAATGGTAAAAGGTGGACAAACTCAGAGCGCAATTGAAAGTGCACAGAGAAAAAGAGGAGAACGATCAGGACGTAAGAACTAAATAGGAAGCGCAAACTATGGAACAAGAGGAACTGGAAATGCTGGTGAACTAAAACTTTACAGTGAAGATGCTCCAGGGTTACAAATTGGTCCAAGCACTGTATTGCTTCTTTCTCTGTCCTATATTGCTATTGTTGTCATTCTGCACATTGTTGGCAAGCTTAGAGGCTAAGTAACTAGATAATCTCTTAATTAGGACTATTGGCTAATTTTAAAATCTTGTAAGAACTTAAACGAATACTAAAGTCAGAAAAACTTTGAAATAAATACTAAAATTTGTTTTGATTGAAAAATAAAAGAACTAAGTTTATAAAGATTAATGGATATACTTAAAAAAGTCATTGAGGCTAAAAAACTTCAAAGGGAGATGAAAACTCAAAGTTTTGTTCAGGAGGAGCATAAAGGAGAGAAGAAAAAGGAAAGAGAAATTACTGAAGACATCGCGAAAAATGTGCAAAAAGTTGAAGTAGTTCCTTTAACCAGAGAGGAAGTTATTTTTAGGCTTAGAAAACTTAAACAGCCAGCGATTTTATTTGGGGAAAGACTTGAAGAAATGTATGCAAGGCTGACTAGCTGTGAAGAGAGCGTGATAGAAAATGGAGGGTTAAACATTGATCATGAACTTGACTGGGATACTCTTGAAACTACTCTTGGTGGAGACCCGAGCATATATTGGGAATCTGAATATTTAGTGCAAGGAAAAGAATGCCAAGTATGTGAAGACAACGGTAAAGTGTGGAAAAAGGAAAAATGGCAACACCCATTTATTATTGAAGCTTCACTTTTGCCATATAACCATAAATCACTTATTGTGGCTATGTGGTGGAAAGAGATTTTGAAGCTTTGGCAAGAAAAACTTGCACAAAATGAAAAGAAATTATATGCTCAGACTTTTCATCATTTTAAAAAGCTTGTTTTAACGCTGAAGGAACAGATTATCCATGAGGAAATTTTGAATCTTTATTTCGCTACTGTTAGGTTTTGCCAAATTAAAGCATACACACGAGCACATGATACATATTTAAAAATTTCAGCTTCTAACAATTTTTTCCTTAATGACCCAAAAAAATCATCAAAGAGATACTCTGATCAAACATTCCGCAAATATACTCAAACTTTCAAACGTCTGCTGACCTTTTGTCAAAGATTATTCCCTAACGACCCATCCAAATCAGTATATATGTAATCCCTAAACTCTTTTACTAAATTTAATTAAATGGGCAACATCCATTATACTTTACAGTTACTATGAAAAGGACAAAAGAAAACTGGCTCTTCGGTCACCCTGAAGACAGGAATGAGATATCAGGGCTGCGTAAATTTGATGGAGAGGACCTGCATTACCAAGAAAGAAAAATGGCACAACAGAATACACAAAAGCGATGGCTTGAAGAACAAAAGCAGGAAAAAGAGCGTCGTAGACAGCAAGAGCTAGAAGAAGAAAGAATGTATGCTTTTCAAACCCTACAGGCTAATCGAATGCGAGGCTTACTTGAAGACGAATTAGAACGTAAAAAACGCGAAATGCAAGCTTCAACAAGAGATTCAAACATTGACCTTAGTCGTGAAAAGAAAAATCGTGAAGCCCAAGAACGACAGAACAAACTTCAAGATGAAGACATGGAACTGAGCCATCAAGCCAATATTAGAGTAGTTCCTCCTTATAATAATCCTCTTAACTAAAGTTCAAAATCAATGTCTGGCTATAATAAATATGATTTGTTTAGGGAAACGGATAATCTTCCTTTTATCATTAGTTTACGCCTTCTGTCCTAAAGATGAGTACAAGCCTCGTAACGAAAAAAATGTATTTTCTCTGCCTACCCTTCCTTACAATTATAAAGAGCTTGAGCCAGTACTTTGGAGCCAGATAGTCTACTTCCATCATAAAAAAGAACACGCTAAGTTTATTGAACCCCTAAACTCACTTATTGCTGAGGATTCGACTTATGAGTCTTTAACTGTGACAGATTTGATATTACAGTTTGGCTTAGAAAATAATGATATTGCTTTAAATGCTGGTGGATATTATAACCATGCTTTGCTGTGGTGGTCTCTATTGCCAAGCTCTTGCAACAAATATCAACCTGAAGGCCAGTTACTAGAAGATATAGAGCTTTACTTTGGAGACTTTGAAACTTTTAAAGATGAATTTAGCAGAAGGGCTATTTCACTATTTGGAAGCGGATGGATTTGGCTTTGTAGAAACCCAGATGGACATTTGACGATTAATGGTAAAAATAAGGAGTACAGTCCTTTGGCTGGAAATGAATGCTTACCTCTGCTAGGAATTGATATGTGGGAGCATGCATATTATTTGTTTTATATGGATGACATTGAGGATTACGTCTATCGCTGGTGGGGCATTGTTGACTGGGAACTCGTTGAATATTGGTATCAAGAATATATATCAAAAGGACTCCCTATCCCAGTGTAATTGCATATAATGGCTTGCCTTATAAATTTGCTTAGTCTAAGAATCTATTCATTGATTGTATATTTGTATAAACTATAATATAAATAATCAATCACCAGGTTATTCATATGCATAATAATAAATGGAAGTTCAAGAATTACGCAGTCTTTTGCAATCCTCCCGTGGAGAAAAAGGTAAAAGCTTGATGGATCATCTGCAGGAATTGTTTTCTCAGCTGATCTACGACAATCCTCGCTGCCCTCTGTCCTCGCTAGAGCTTTATTCCCAAGATATCAAAAAGCATGGATTCAGTTACCTGCATTCATCCACTGCAAATCATGGAGAACTTGCTGATATACTGAAGTGGGCAAACTTAGAACAAAAGCTCATAGATAGGCCTAAAGAAGAAAACGATGAGGGCGTCTTAGTTGAAGTAACTCCAGAAGCTTTGCCAGCAATCTCAGATATAATGGAAGACCGCCAATTACTCAGGTGGGCAGGGATAGATTTGGGTGAAGAAGAGTGCTGGAGGTTGCGACAAGCACTTAAGAAGCTAGTTAAAGAAAAATCAGCTAAAGATATAAGGTTTTGGGGCAAAATTTATGGGACTGAAAAAGATTATTATGTAGTTGAAGGCCAAGGCGAAGCTGGGGAGGAAGAAGAAAGGCCACCTGATTTTGAAAAAAAGGGAGAAGGTGTTAACCAGTTCACGTATTGGGTCACAGATTCAGCTTTTAATAATTGGAATGAACTTCCAGATGTTACTCCTGCCCAACTGAAAGTTGCTAGGAAAATAAGAAAACTATTTACTGGCAATTTAAATGCTCCTGTTGTCTCAAATCCGCATTTCCCTGGGAAAGAGAAGGAACTCCTGCGTGCACAGATTGCTAGAATTACCCATGGGACAATGCTAGAGCCTAAAGGTCTTCATAAATTAGTAGAAGACAACCCTAACGAAATCGAAAATGAAGAAGAGCCTGTTTATTTGACAACAACTCAGCTTAAAGATCAGAATAATTGGCTTCATGCTTTGCCTGGTATATTAAAATGTGGTAGGATTGTTCACATGGACCCTGAAGTACCTGATGATGCGGATATTGATATTGAAATCCTTAAAGCACAACAGATTGAAAAAGATCCATTTGAAATGAGGTTGAAGCCTATAGTAAAAGATGCAGAAGTGCCTACACTTGGCAAGGGCTGGGTGCAAAGATATGTAAATGACCCTCAAGAATATATAGAAAAAGTTCCAAAGAAAGGTACTTGCACTTTTGCTGTAAATGTAATGAGATCTTTGTGGTGGCCTGGCGTGATAATAGTGCAGCAAAATGAAAAGTGGCTACATTTCTATATGGGCAATGGGCTTAAAGTTGAGATTGAGAGGATTTATCCAATTTATCCGCCAGTTATCAAAGATGAGCCTGTTGACCGACAAGAATTTGCTGAACCTTATCCAGAAACCAAGCCTGAAGAACCAAAAGAAGAAAAGGAAGAGGATGTGGCTGAGGACTAGATTAGCTATATAATATTATTTACTAAATTTAAGGTATCTTTCAGATCAACTCATTTAGAGTGTTTTGTGTTATATCATATATTTCTATAATCTAATTTGCAGATTCCTTGTAATATAAGGCCAGAAAACTTGGATAAACTACATCTCCCAATGGGCTTTCTCCCCTATAAGCTAACTTTTTCATTAAGATAACTTTCTTTTATGGAGCTCGAAAGCTCTTTTTCGAAGAGTTTGAAATTATTACTAATACCACCTAGTAAGAATTTTAATATATTCGAATTTGATTTCCAGGTTTATATATTGACCTAAGATATACTCAACTACTTCAGTGTTTGTGATGACAATTTTAAAAGCAAATTTTCTAGTGTGTTAGAATTATTTTTACTTAAAATGGAGGGATGCTTATGGCTTTTATTAAACTTAGCCTTTGAAATTCTGAATAAATTTAAAATCCACCTGACTTAAAATTTTCATTGCACTTTAAGTTTCTCTGATAATCCAGCTAGTATTATTGCTTTAAGTAGCTTTTATGTAATTAATATTAATATTAATATAATAGTACTTTAATTGAAAAATTCTTATATCGTATTACTATATAATTTAATGGAAAGTAATTTATTTTCTTTGGAAAACCTTTGTTAGCTTCAAGCTCATTTTATTCTTAATTCTTTTCATAAATTCCCAATTTCATTAGTTTTCAGATTCAAAAAATAGAGTTATTATATCTGTGCATTGTGCTTGACTTATTACAAAATCCCTTCTCTTGCCAATCTATATGAGCAGCTTAAACCTCCGATAATTTAGCTCAAATACTATATCCTTTTTTCCTAGCATGCTTTGGCATTATATCACAAGTAAAATTTACCAAATAATATTAATGAATTTTATTCATATGCACCATTATTATAGATTCAAAAATAGTATTTATATGCACTTATCAAAGCTTGTATCTTCCATATATTACTTATATATTCAAAGTTTTTTAAGTCCAAGAACTCCTTCAGCCCCTGGATCACCTAAATACGTCAACGTGATCCTAGCTTTAGCAGGTAGTGTAACAAAATCACTAAAGCTCGCAGCAATGATATTTCCATCTGAATGTCGTCCCCAGTTCTTTCCAACAGGGCAGTAATCTAAGAATATAGGCTCCCCATTGACCAAAATCTCAATTCTAGGTTTCTTCCTCGCAAAGACTGCATAGAAAATTTCAT
Organism: Stentor coeruleus; assembly: GCA_001970955.1. Taxonomy (NCBI): domain Eukaryota; phylum Ciliophora; class Heterotrichea; order Heterotrichida; family Stentoridae; genus Stentor; species Stentor coeruleus. The sequence goes on from MPUH01001229.1 coordinate 17,420, forward strand.
AAAGCCCAGAAGCAGCAACAATCACACTAGTTCCTCCAATTTCCCATAAATAATTTTCAGGGCATGTGTTTACACTTTCATACTCCCAAGGCACAGCATAAGACCCTTTAACTTCTCCGCTTCTCCAAAGCCATCTTGCTACACAGTTTTCAGAGCACAGCATTTCATTTAAACTATTCTGTTCGCTTATAAAGGAAGAAATCCTCTCATCAAGCTCAAGTCTTATTCTTGACAAATCTCTTTGTACTGTATCTAGTCCATTTTCGTTTCTATAAGTAGTTGTCTTATACGGTCTTTCTTCTTTATAAATTTCTTCAACTGAAGACTTGTTTATTCTTGTAACGCTATTTTCCAGTATCAGACTATTGATTTCATGTATTCCTGGCTTTTTATCTATAAGCAAGGTTAGTTCTTTTTCCTTTCTTAATATTAAATCCTTTAGTTCGTCATTGGATAACTGCATTTGTCTTGTAATATCTCTATTGGTCTTATCGATAATCTCCCTAGCATCTCTGGCTTCAAATTTCCCATCAATAACTTTTCTAAATTCAGACTTGTCCACAGCTGCATGTTTCAGATCTGCTATTTCTCTATACAACCTATCTATTTCCTGCTTCAAAGCTTTAAGCTCCTCAAATCTTGACCCGGTGTATTGCTGCACTGATTTCACCCCTTCTTCAAAATTCACTCTAGAATTCTCTGAGACAATTCTTATGTTATCATGGGCTTGGGATACGTCATCCTGTAAACTTCTAATGCTTTGTTCAATCTTTAAGCATTTATCTCCAAATATCTCTTGACTTTTAAGTGCTTCATATCTTAAATTCTGCACTTGCTCTTTAATCTCAGCCTGTAATAAAGATCTAATTTCTAATACTTGCTCAGAGTCAGCTTTTATATTAATACTGCTCAGAAGCTTTTCAAAATCTTTTTTTTCAGTTTTTTTGTTTATTCCAGCAGTGAATGTGTTTTGCAAATCTTCTATTCTGTTTTTTAAAGTTGTGGCTGAGTTTTCTATCTTGGAAATATATGCAAGGATTTTGGATTCAGAGTCTTTTTGAGAATTTTGTAAAAGGGCTATTGTTGACTCGAGCTCACCACGATCAACTTTGCGAATAGACTCTTGAGATAGGTACTTCGAAACATCTACTTTTTCAGCTTTACCTTCAACTTGACCAATAAGTTCAGTAACTGACTCGTAAAGCTTAGTTAAATCGATTGACTCAGCTTTACTTGCTAGTAAAGTTTCCATATCAGCTTTATTAGCTTTTCTATGTAAAGCATTTGCCACACTTTGTTTGTTAGCTTTTTCTTCTAGTAATTCTGTTAGTTCTTCTTTAGATACCTTAGATTCTAAGGATTCAAGTGATGTTTGGATTTGCTGAATATCCCGTTTGCTTGCGCATTGTTGAAATTTTCTATAATTTTCTTCGTTCATCTCTTCAATAACTGCTCGTAATGCTCGCAGCTCAGATTGTACTTCGCGAAGGTCAGCTTTTTCACTTAGAGAACTTCTTAGCTCTTCATAAGAAGCTTTTGTACCTAAAAGATATTGAAGATCGTTTCTTGATACTTTGTCTTCTACTATGGAGTAAACGTCGTCTATGTTCATTTTGCCCTCCAATGCTGTTTTCATATCTGAAAGTGTACGAGATACTTCAGAAAATGTTGTTTTTAATGATAAGCATTGCCCAATTTCAGTTTTTGAAGCCTTGCCTGGCATCTGTAGCTCGATTTCTTTTAGGCATGCTCCATGGGACTTGACAACATCTGACAAAGCTTTGAATGTAAGTCTTACTATTTCTTGTACAGAACGCCAATCATTAAGGCCATTTATAAGATCTTCAACTAACACTGGATTATAAGCATCCGTTTCTAGGCGGCTTCTAATAAGTGTATAGTCTCTAACAGGACTAGTCATTTTTAAATTATGAAAAATGTGTCTAGGGATAATTTAAAACAAAATTTTAAAGCGGTTAGATATTGGGGGAAAATAACCATGAATTTTAGCATCTTGCTTTTTAGATATTTTAAAGTCAAAATCACTACTCAATAAATTATTTTTAGCTTAGGGTATTTGCTTCATATAAAGTACAATTATTAGATAAATACTTAAAATCAAAAACATATACTTTAAACTTTTCAATCCAATATAACATAATTTATATTAATATCAATCTTTTTTCTTCAAATATCATTATCTAATTATATACCAAATCAATAAAACTCTCATAATCTTTTTCAGCAATAATTTCTGAGAATTTTCTATCTGAACTCTCCTCTTCAATTGAGTACTACCTTCAAAAGTACCTAAAGCCTACTCTTTCAGCATAAGAAATAATTCTTACATATCTCATTTAAATAATATTAATAATCAAAAGCCTTCCAATTTATCATAATTATTTATATTCTAATTCTAAAAACTGAATTAAATGCCATAACTTTTGAAATTTAAAACTCTAAATCTAGTATCATCTATAAGTCCCTTTCTTCTAACTAACCTCATTTTCAATCTTTATTTATCATAACCCATACTCTCAATAATCTTATATTCCAAAAAATATTTTAAATCCTTCATAGCACTTAATATTCACTTTAAACTCTTCGACAGTCAAAAAATATCGAAATCTTAAAACTAAAGGGGAGACCTAATCCTTAAATTCTATTATTGGAGCTTTTCCTTAGCATCCTTAATGAATAGTTCTATCTCTTGAGCAATAATCAAGGCTTCTCCAACTTTTTTCTCAGCAAAATCATCATCAAATTGAGTCCTCTTCTCTACTAAAGAAACTCCTAACATCAAGAGATAAATCACGATTGTGCCTTCAACCAACCCTCTGTAAACATTTCTTCTATTATCGTCAGGGTCTGCTATTCTTATATACCCTTGTTTTTCATGCACATAAATATCATCATCAGGCGTCCCACCAGGATGATCTGGCATAGCATGATATGCAACTGAAAAACTGTGAAAAGGACCATATCTGTCATAATAATAGTAAGGATCTTCGTCATCACTGTGCCTATGCCAAGAGCCTTCTGGGACTTTCTTGTAATAGTGATGCGAAACAAGGTTATGGTCGCCATGAGAACCACTGTGGCCTTCAGCATGATGACCTTCGTGGCCATGCGAAGAACTATGACTCGCTGCAGCAGTAGCATGGTGAGTTCCTGCGTACCTAACAATTCTAAGCAAGGACAGCATTTTATTATATTGGTTTTTAATTATGTCCTTACAATTAAAGGAGATTCTCCTTGGAGAATCTGACGCCTATA
>MPUH01001230.1:0-20659 GCA_001970955.1 Stentor coeruleus
GTTGTATAGAGAATAAAGATTACCATTTATGATAATATATTTTATTTTAGCGCTATTGGCCAGCCCTTGTATAAAATAATACAATTAATATCTTTCTGCAACTAAAATACTATTACTCCTTATACTAGTATATATCATAACTCAATTGGATAAAAAAAACTATTAACCCAATGTTAATTATTTTCAGCAGCTAAATACCTTACTCCTTTCGCTAATTTTCCCAAAATCTCTATTATCTACATACCAAAACCTTTCCAATATCAAAAATCCGACCTCAAGCCTCTCTCAATCATCTCTCACAATCTCATAAAACCCAATCCACTTGCCTCAAAAAAAGCATTATTTTCAATTCCCTAATAAATACTCCACCTACCAAACCAATATAAAAAAAATCTTATAACCCTATAATCTATATCTCATATCCTAATCCTCATAACAATCTTTCAATACAAAAAAAGCATTTAAATAGCAAGTCTTATAATAAAATCTAACCTATTCTATTAGTTAATATAAATAAATGGATAAAACACCACTGCTATCAAATGCAGGGATGAATCAAAAAGTAATTCCATGCATGCCGTATTTTAACATGCTAGGTATTCCATTCATAATAGGTCTCTTATATGCCCTTTTAGGAGTAGAGAAAAATGACTGTGAAATTGGTAGTCAATGGCTTTATTTAGAGTTTATAGTTCAAGTTATAATCACAGCTGCTTCTATATCTCAGATTGCTAAAAGGATGATTAGTAAATCAGGATCTTTAGTTAAAGTCCCATTGTTATTAGTTGCTTTGTTCCAAATCACATGGTTGATTATGGGATTTACTTGGATTTTTGATGAAGAATTATGCTTGACAGATTATCCAGAAACTATAATCATGATAGCGCTTATTTCTGTAGTCAATTTTATTTTCATTATTGTGTTTTTGATCCTTTATATCATTACGGCTATAGTTGAGGCTAAAAAGAAAAAGCGATAATTTAAGTATTTAGATTAAGCTAGGAGATTTTTATTTTATTATGTATGAAGTAGATATTTTATTATTAGAATTTAGTTTATATATGCTTTTTTTGGGTCATTGGATATAATGATCTATAAAGCTTGTATACATCTTTTAATATTTTATATTGTTTATAGAAACTTTTTTTGAAGTATTTAAACTATTTTAGCTTTGGGTCTTCACCTTTTTGTAAGCTATTCTTTCTTGAGTTAGGAATCTTGGGTGAAAACAAGAGTATGGATTTAATGTATTTAGGAGCATCTTTTATATATGAAGGATAATCGGTGTATGAATGTTTAAAATTAGAAAGTATCTGCCTTATAATTTTTATATAATTTATGATTATGATTTAATAGTGTTGGAAATGCTTATGGGAAACTTGATTTTTTAAGATTATATGGTTTAGCTAAAGATTTGTTGATTTTGTAAATTTGGTGTATGGATTGCTAGATTATGATCATGCAATAAACTTTAGAGTTTTGGTAGAAATACTGTGGTTTGGGATTTTGGAATATAAGGCTTTAAGCTTTAAAATATAAACATCCATAGCACATATAGCTCCATATACAATTAACAAATTAACACACAAAATTAAAAATCTGCATATCAAGTAACAAACTATGATGATTCTATTTTTCTTATCAAACACAAGTATTAAAAGTAATAAATTCATCTCCCAATAATTAACTCTTTACTAAAATCTTCATCCTCACAAATTCTCTAACAAAAAATCCCAAAACATAATTCTAAAACTATCACTAAATCATAAAGCAAAAACCCCATAATAAATCCTCCAAAAAAAAACTAATTTCCAACCAAAACCACAAAATCATAAATAATTAAAGTATTTTTAACTACTAACTAACTAAAAAACTTATCAATATATCCATCAACATTTTTGCATAGTTCTCTAATAAACTCATCATATCTTTCTCCTTTTTCCAAATAATTCTCAACTTCCCAAGTCCTTAATTCTCCACTTTCCTTCCTAACACCATCTTCATAAAGTTCTTGCTGCATATAACACTGTTGTTTAAAATCCCACAATTTCTTTAAAAACTTATCTTTCTGATACCCTGAATTATTCGGATTATTAGCTTTAAGAAACAAGCAAAAATGTTTCAAAGCTGACTCTTTTGTTGTCAAATTCGGGAACTTAAGTTTAAGTGTTCCAACTTCTAATAAAGCTCTAATAATAACTTGTCCAAGCATTTGATCTAAAAATCCAACCGAGCTTTCAAATTCTTCCAATACAAAATTGACCATGTTATCAGCTTTCGGGGGTATTTTTACAGGAAGTTTAGTTTTTTCATATCTTGAAGGTTTTCTCATAAACTTATCCCTTAAAGTTGTTGATTGAAAACTATATATTTTATCCCCATAAGCAGCAAGTATAGTCGGGTTTCCTTTAACCAATTTCCCTTGTTCAGCTAAAGTGACTAAACAATTAGCTTCAAGTTCAACACGACTTTCATAAATATCCCCACATTCACTTAATATCAATTTCCTAGGAAGATTTTCAGGTAAAGATCTTGTTTGTAATATCTTATCAGGATTTTCTATAAAAACCTTCATATTTTCTTCATTATCAAAAGCATATAACAAAGTTTTATACTCAACCAAAAAATCATCAGTTTTTATATCCTTAAGCTCACCTCTGAATTTCCATAACACCGGGTCATATTTTTTAAATTTCCCACAACGTCTACTGATTTCATGTCTTGTTATAGGTAAATGTCTTATAGCTACAGGTTTGTTTTTTATAATAGCTATAGCATAATTTCTTTTAGCTGTGAAAACTTTATTAATAAAACTTACAGCTGTATCTTTAACCCACCATTTAGAATGTTCACTTGTTAAATATCTAACATTATCATATGTATTTTGATACCAAGCAGCAACTTCGTTTATATTGTTTTGCCCTTTAGTCATTTGGATTTTTAAGGAATTAGGTTCATGTTTGAATTTATTTTTAAATCTTTTCATCTGTGAATTTGTCGTGCAGGATATTAAAAACACAGGTGATGGGATATACCCACGGTTAGCAAGGGCAACTGCTTGAGCTGATGTATAAGGAAAACCATCTAAAATACACCCTTTTTTTAAAACATCAGAAAGCCCAAGTCTCCAAGTTATAACATCAACAGCTAAACCTTCAGATAAATCATGACCTGATCCAAGCTGTTGTTTTACTATATGAGCAAGTTCTGAATCTAATTTCAATATATCTTGAACTGCAGCTCTTAAATTAATCCTAACAACACCGATTTCTTTAGTTAAATCTTTAGCTAGAGTGGATTTACCAGATGATGGTCCTCCAATTATTGAGGCAAGTACTGTAAGGTCAACATCTTTAGGTTGAGTATCTTGTGATAAATAATTCCAAGGGTTTATGGCAAATTTCTCTTGATCAGTTGGAGAACCAGGATAATATATTCGATCTCTAAACAATACTGGATAATCTTTGCATATAGGAAGTTCTGGGGTTACAGGGCATAATTCATTAAAACAACTAAGCTTAGCTTTATTTTTTCTCAATAACTCATCAGCTTTTGTAGGTTTTAATTTTATAGGTAAGTTTCTTTCTAATAATGACTCTCGATCTGTAAATACTTTTGTTAATTCAAAGTTGATTTTTTGCATTAGTCGGTTTATTGGGATTTCTGTTGGTACTTCTACAACTCTTATGTTTTTTGATTCAAAAGCTTCTTTGATTTCATCAATTGCAGAGTTGTCACTGTCACGGATTTCGATAAGTTTCTGCTTAGCTTCATCTAGCATTGATTCTAAGTTTGGGGCATCTGGGTCTTCAGCTTCTTCTTCTTCCTCTTCTTCCTCAACTTCATCTTCTACTTCTTCACCTGCTGCTATACGTTCCATTCTAGCTTGCTGTTTTTCTCTTCGAGCTTCTTCTTTTGCTCTTTCTTTTTCTTTTCTTCTGATTTCCATGAGTTCTTGATACTTTTCTGTTATACCGTTTTTATCAAGAAGACGATCTATTGTTATTGCTTCATTTGCCCTGAGGATTATAACTACTTCTGGTAGTCGACGGCTTTCATAAAGAAGATCTACTAGGGGTTGAGAAACTTTTTCATCTTCAACTTCAAACCAGTTAGAGTTTATAATAAGAGGGTCTTTGCCTTGGAGGACTTTTTGCATCATTTCACGCTCGTGGGCGGCGCGGTCAAAGTTTTCGTCTTCTTCAGTAATCTCAGGGTCATGCAACAATGGGTCATAAGGTTCATCATCATCATTAGTTTCTCTAGGGACAAAGCCTCTTTTAAGCAATCTGGCCTTTCTCCTGCTCATTTTTTCTTCTTCCAGGACTTTCAAATAATTTTGTTTTAATTCAAGCATATCAATCCTATACTTAACACAAAGTTCATTAATCACAGTCTTAACCCCAGATCCTCTCGGCCCTGTAACCATTAAATGTGGTTCAGGTACTTTTAAAGGTCCAGACACAATATATTCCTTAGGGTCTTTTTTAAATTTCTCTATCTCAGTTTCACTAACAAATAAAAACCTTTTCCCTAAAGATTGCACTTCATTTTCTTCAGCCCCAGGCATAAGCCAATTATGTTCTTTTAATACAACAGGATCATAAGTCCCATATTCCGACAATGTTGATACAATCCCTTCTTCCCCAGCTTCTTCTTTAGATACAATCAAATCAGGGTCATCAACATAAACATAAAATGGGTCTAAAGCTCTGCATATCCTATCATGTATTTCATCTTCAGTCCCATTAATAGCAATTTCTATAACATTTTCTTCACCAAAAGCGTCTTTACATACATTTACAGCTTGATCTACAATAGCGATATCTTTAGTTAAATCAACAAGGTTTTCAACTCCTCTTTTAATAAGAGTTTCTCCTTCATTAGGGTCAATAAAGTATAGAATTTTATCGAATTCTACATTGAATTCTTTTAAGGCATTAGCTTCTTCTTCAGTAAAAGGAAAACCTATCATGACAAAACCTTGAAGTCGTGGGTTTCCATTTTCCCCTGGTTTTAAAACAATTTCTGTTAAAGGCAAATCTTCATAAACAATTGGTGGAGGAGGAGGTGTTGGTTCTCTTTCTACAGGTACTTCATCTTCTTGAGGTTTATCTTCACCATTTCCTTCACCTTCTAATTTTACTTCTTCAACTGGAGGTTCTTGTTTTTCTTCTTCAGCTTCTTCAGATTTCTCGTTCTGATCAGTTTCTTTAGCCTCTTCAGCTTCTTCTAAATTTTCTTCTTCGCTTTTTGGTGTTGGTGGTGGAGGAGGACGTTTTTGTAATTTTATATTGAGTCTATTAAGAATTATAGGCAAAATTGTGTTAGATGGTAAGCTTTCTCCACCAAGGATCTTGCGGAAATCAGGGTCTGGTACTTGGACAAGACCAGTATCAGGATGTGAAGGTTTTGGATCTTTAAGGTTTCTTTTTTGAATTTGCATTGATTGTCTGAGCATTTCGTCAATATCTATAAGCTTCCAACCATATTTCGCACACAAATACTCAGCTTGGGTATGTTTTCCTGATTTCCTCGGACCAATAATACACAATCTAAATTCTTCAGGCATATGAGGAGGAGCCTTGAGGAATTTCTGTGGATTTTTCAAGAACTTTTCTTGATTCTCTTCATTATCAAAAACAAAAACATTCCCAGCATATTCTGCACCATAATCCGCTTTACCCTGTACAAGTTTTGTTTCTTCTAATCCAACAGGGTCAATTTGTTTCCATATACTCCAAGCTCTAGGTTCCTGATTTTCTTCAACTTCCTGTAATAACAAACTTTTAGGATTAGATTCACTTTCAAGTTTCTTTGGAGCTGGGGGTTTAGCTGTTTTAAACCCTAGTTTCGTTAAAACAATCTCTTTTAAATCATTAGGACTAATCCCAGCCCCTTTGATTTCTACTTTACAAGATGGGGGCATTAATGTTGGTATATGACACAATACAGGTTCAAAAACTTCAAAATATTCATTAACTGAAGACCCATAATGATCAATATCGTCTTCAGCTCTATTTATAAGATTCCCTACAACAATTTTCGGTCCTTCTTCTTCTTGTTGCTCTTCATCATCATCTTTTTTAGGTACTGGTTTTAATAATTCAGCAATATGCCATTTAGAATACACTAAGTTTGTTGTTGGATCCCATTTCATTCCATGAGTCCTTATTGTCAGATCTTCTTTAGTAAATTTCAAATTAACTATAAAAGTGAATTTCAAACTGTGGATTATGTCTAAATATGGGTTCATAAGTGGAATATCTAAAATAAACCCTTTACTTTGAGAAGCATCACTAGATATTTCAGAGCTTATAAGGGTAAAAAACTGTTCAGGGGCAACTGAGTCCCCATTAAGTAAAGCTTCAACGATAGTTTTTTCAAAAGGTGAATAAATTTCAGGCTTTTTCTCATCTTCGTCATCAATTTGGTCTTCTTCTTCCTTTTTACCTTTTGCAAGAAGTTTTGATATAAGTGAAGAAAATTCTATGTGGTTGAGATCTAAAGCTTTTGAAAGCTCCCCAGCTAGAGTAGTTTTACCTGAACGTGGTGGACCGATTATAAGGATTTTCATAACTTGTTCATTAGCTTCTGAGATTATATCATGAACATTTACATATGGATCTTTTGGAAGTTCAGTTTCAGCACTGTATAATGTTCTTAAAGATTCGATTGGATTAAGGAATTTCTCATCTTCTTCAGGGATAACTTTTTTCTTATCTCTTTCTATTTCTATTGTCCCTTTACGTACTTGTAAAGATACTCTACGTTCAAGTCTTTTGATTACAGGCTGATATTTGTTTTGTAGTAAACTTTTTCTTAGGTCTTGGATTGTATTGGTTTCCATATGTTCTATTGATACTGGCATGTCTTTAGTTTCGCTTTTGAGGAGGTTTAGAGAAAAGTCATGGACAGTTTTTCTGCTCATAGGTTTAGCACTTGTCATTCGGGTCTGGTCTACTTTGACTATAGATTTCTTAAGTGATACAAAAGAACTTGATAACTGGGTTTTGATTTTATGTTTGACTTGGTCGCTTATGATAACAAATCTTTTATCTAAAGTTGAACTTTGCATAAGTTTATTAGTCTCAAAAAACATCTGCCCTGTTTTCTTAGACAAACTCGTCAAGTACTGCTCAGCAAGGTGTCCTAATGGGACAATATCACTTACTGGCGCTAAAGCCAAACTTTGTCCATTAACCGCAACATCCCATTCCGGCATAATTACTTCATCATAATGTAATCCAGTTGAATCAGGAATCATATCTGTATTTTTTAATCTTTTTGTCCTTCTTCTCCCACCTTCATTATCAACCTCATAATTATACTCAAAATCCGAATCATAATCCTCATCACTTTCCGCTCTTTCCCAATCATTTTCCATTTGCAACTCTTCAGGAAACACCAACTGTATAGACGGCAATATTTCTTCTATTTTCCCATCTTTGTTAACAAATTTCTTACAAGTAATGCGCCTGAAAATTTTTAAAAGGAAATCAGAATACGAGTTTGGGGAAATTTCTTCAGTCCAAATATCAGCGAGTTGAAAAATAGCATTATAGAACTGTGAGTAATTCATTGAACCACAACCTTCTGAATCATTTTCCCAGTCTTCTTCGATAACTGCAATGCTTTCTTCTTTTGAAAAGTTTGGTAGAAGGAGTTTTGAGAACCTTAAGCATAGTTCTATGTAGTATTGCTTTTGTATACGACCTGATGAATCTTTTGGAAGAAGATCCCAGAAGCGGTTAATTGCTTCACGGACTGGGGCTGTGTGCTTGATTTTGTTACGTTGTTCTATGATCCCTGCACTTTCGTATTTACGATTACCTTGCTGGTAATATGGAACGCTTGAGCTTTCTTGCTGCCAATCAAAAAGCTGCGCTTTTTCTTTTGAGAGGCTTTCTGTACTTCTTAATCTAACTTCAGCCATATTTATAAGGGTAGTTTTTTTCCTTGAGATACTTAGGAGGATTTTTAAGGTTTTTGATGTAGGATTTTAGGATTTGAAGACTTTTGCTTGGAGGTTTAGGGCTTTTGTCATGGAGGATGTGGGATTTGATTTGAGGAGGATTGCTGAGGATAGGATTTAGGATTAGGAGAGAAGAGGGAAGGAGTTGAGGAGAAAATTTTGTAAAGAAGATTGTTATGGGATTAGGATATTAGTTTAGAAGATTGAAGATGATGATGATAGTTTTTTTTTTATTTTAGTCAATGAAGTCAGTTAAGAGTTAGGGTTAAATTTTGATATTTTATGTTAAAATATTTAGAGTTTTTAGGTAATGTATATTAAGTATTATAGTGAATGCAAAATTATGAGTAATCTAGTTTGTTTTATTGATATAACTATAAACTACAAGTGTATTAAGTTTTAGTAAAATATATGAAGAATAATTTTATAGCTTAAACTATACATAACAAGAAAAAAAAGTAATTTATTATAAGCTAAGTATATATTTTAAATCTTATATCATACAAGATATTATATCAAACTATTTTATCCCTCTAAAACCTATCATTACAGCTCCAAACTTTTATACGCAATATTTTTTTTCTCTTTTCACAACTAAGCTAGGATCATTTTTATTACCTATAAACATGGACTTCTCAGACTATAACGAAAATTTAATTATATCCGCAGGACTGAACATCCAAATCAGCACCAACATTTTCTTAATAGACCTCTTACGCTTAGATTACTCACAAGACATCAGACCTGAATTCCTCAAAACTTACATTAAAGATATCAGTAAACCTCAAGGATTTAAATACACAGAAAATCTCCAGGACTTTGAAAAGAAGTCAGTAATTCTTTTAAATGACTTCACCGCTTGTGTTTATTCCCATAAATTTTTTTATATAACTTGTTCTAATCAAACAAATGATATATCCCGGGCAAATTTAAACAGCTTTATCGAATTGAAAAATCCCGCTGAACCTTTAGAAATCCATAATATTCCTAGGAAACTTGGATATAGTTACTTGTTTGTATATTTTATCAAAAATTTAATGAAGCAAGGTGCTGAGATCAGTCATGTTTTGAAAAGTCTTAGTTTTGATTCTATAAAAAGTTCGACAAAAGATGAAGTTGCTTCTTATATTTATGCTAATACAAAAATAGCAGCTAAAAATTTACTATTTAAAATAAATGAAGCTAAAGAATTGTTTCAGACTGATTGCTCAGATTTGTCTGTGAGCTTTCAAGAAAGTATAAGTAATGCTTCAATTATTGAATGCTCGTCATTTAAAGCTAATCATAAACCGATTTGCGATATTTTAATTGCGTCAAACAATAGGAGTTCAATTGTATCTTTAGAGTATACAATTTCTGATGATACTGGAAAGGCTGAGACAAGTTTTCGTTTAAGTAACACAATAAGTGGCAAGTTTCCTAAAATGTCAGGAAGTTCAATAGCAATGTTTGAAACACATTCGAAAGAGGCGAAAAATTCATTTGGAGAATATATTGAATGTATGGAATCATCTAGGTTTTCTAGTATTAAAGTGAGTCCATATAAAACTATAACTATAACTCCATTAACATCGCCTAAACAGTCGATTTATTCTATACAAGAGGTAAAAAATTATTTGATACCTGGGATTATGAAAAATGATGCTAATGAAAGCCCATATGAAAAAGTTATAATGAGGAAAGCTAGATCACCTGGAATCCGGAATTTTAGTTTTCAAGACTTTGAAACGAAATCTATTACTACGGATGTCTGTGCAAGTAATGATCTGAATCGATCGAGGACGGTATTTGAAGAAAAGAAATTGAGCTGCCAATGCCAATCTTGCCATATTTTTTAATTATAATTTGGCTTTTATGTTTATGCATTTTCATTTTGTAATTCTTTAACTGAATGAAATCCAGTTAAAAACATTATAACTAAAATATCAAACAACTGTGAGTGAAAAAAATCTTATAGTTTGTTTAAGTTGTATATTTTAAATATAAATTCTAAGCATTACCAACAAAATGACTCAAATTGTTGTGGTTTTTAATATAAGAAAAAGTTAAAGGGTTAAAAAATCTAAATTTGCCTTGAATTTTTCCATATAGATGATGAAGAAATTTATAATCTTATTTATTTCTTTCTAATACAAGATAGCATTTAAGATTTTTTGAGATACAATCAGTGTAAAATTTCCTACATTTTTCTAACTTAATTATATCTTAACTCTATAATCTTCTAAGGATTTAAATTCCATTATCTAAATTTTTACAAGTTTATTTTCTCAACATAGCATTATTACCATAAAGCATTCATCACATCTATTATTATTAAATATTACATAAAGCCAATTTTTTATCACACAATAAATATAAAAAAATTCAAAAAAGCTTAAGCTATTTAGGGATAAATAAATTAGGTTCTTCTTGCTTAAGAGTTTTGCATAGCTGTGAGCATATCTGAACACATGTGTTTATTGGGATAATAGATGACATCGAGGCTAAAAGTTCATATTCTTGATTTCTTATACAGACCACCAATTCATTTCTATAAACATCAACTTTAGTATAATTCCCTTTATAATACTCAGCGTATTCAGAAAAACTATGAGCTTGATTATACCTAATCATAAGTTCCTGATAATGTTCTTTAGGTAATTCTGGAAGGTGAACAAAATTCGCAGGATGAGTTCCTGACATCACAAACTGATCATAATACTTCGAAAAGTACACAAAATGATTAACCTCTTTAACATCAAAAGTATAAACAGGATGAGGCATACAAGCAATACTCTCTTCAACAACTAGTTTCATACTCTCCAATTCAGCCTCAATAGCATTCCCACAAGTTTTAAGCTCTTTAAACGCTGAAGCATTATCTGATAACAAAACAATAAAAATATTCGATTCTTGCATCAATGTTACCCAAGTATACAAAAACCCTTCATCCGAAAAATGAGGCAAACATATTGGAGTCCAACTCATTGTCGATCTTAAAGATATATATGACGTTATAAGATTCGATAATAAAGCTGCATCAATATGATGAAGTCCAACATTTTTTCTTGTGTATCTATATATAACATAATTCGTAGTCATAACAAAACCATAAACCACATCACTATGAATATTGTTTTTAAATATCGATGCTATCATATTACGTTGATTTAATGGCATACGTGAAGGTCCAAAACCTTTAATAAAATGTAAACATCTTGCTGTTGTTTTAATCATACAATCTAATGATGAATGAGTACCGCCCATAAGATTTCGAGCATCATAGTTAGGACGACTTATAAGCATTGTTGTTATGTTATTGGTTAATGTGGATATAACTTTTGAATGCAACATGCCTAGTTGTTGATAAATTGATTCAATGGTCTCATTGTTTTTACAAACACATACATAATACAGGGCTTGAGTACATAAGAAGACTATATTAACATCTTTGGTTTTTATGAACCTTAATGTGTCTTGTTCACCTCGATAGTATTGTTGGAAATTATATAATATTGCTGTAACTGAGCCGATAAAAGTTGTTAGGTCAGTTTCGTCACCGTATCTTGTCCAAACAGGCTTTCCAGCGCTTGTGAAAACAAAAAACTGTTTTTTCTTTGAGAAAGACTTTGTGTGCTCCATCGTTAAATAGAAATTTATATATTATTTTAAGTATTGGTAATAAGTTGGAAGGATGAAGAAAGGTTTAGTTTGGTTGGGAAGGTATAGGAATTAATTATTTGAGGATTGAAGAGATGGGTTAGATTTATGAATTGAAATTAAGGTTATGATGAAGGTTTTCTGTATGTGTGAGGTTTAGGCTTTTGGGTTTTTTTGAAATTGGGGGATTGGATGATTTTATTGGTTTTTGAAGAGTAGGTTAGTGAAAGAAAAGGCTTTTTGGATTATTCTCTACAAGAATATTTATTATTTATATAACATTAGGATATGAATTATGGGTTTAGGGTGTTTTTAGCTAGTGTATTATAGGTTTTAATGCATAGTTTATCATTAAAAACATTTTTTTAAAGCTTATAGCACTTTGTGAATAACCGCTTCCACAATTGACCCTTGTTGCATTATATTTTTTTTACTTGAAAACTACAATAAACTTAACACTTTAAAGAATGTTTAAAAGTTATGTTATACTATAGATTATAATTATAGTAATTATTATCTTTATGCTATTCATCCTTATCATAGTCCTCAACATATAAATAAAATTCTCAACACATTTAAAACCTTTTTCTTATATCAAATAATATGAATTTTATATAAACTAATTAATAATGGCTTAAATCTAGCTTCCATTCTCATGACTAAGGTTTTATGATATTTCTTATCACAATAACTACCATTTAAATTCATCTGGCTATTTTATCTATTTTTATGGAGGATTCTCGGTCCTTCTTCATCCCAATTAAATTTATAAGTCCACGACTCAGGGCTTGCTTTATAAATCCTTGTTAAAGTTGTTGCTCCAATATAAACCAGGTGTTTTCTATAAGGAGGGTCTTCAACCTTGATGACAATTTTAGAACTAGAGCTTCCACCTCTTAATTCCTTATGCATTCTCCTAAGGTCTCTTTGTATCCTGGTAGAAATTCCAGGAAGCATTGTCGTCCCACCAGATAACAGCATTCCTCTAAACAATGAAGCCCTAACATCCATAGGTGAATTCATAATGCTTTTAAAAATTATCTCTGAAAGCCCATCACAATCTTTTCCTAGCAAATACGGACTAAAAAGCACTTCTCCACATTCAAACCTTTCTGGGCCAACTTTTATCCAAGACCCATCTGGTAATTGATAATCTTGTTCTAGAACTGTTGTATCTTTAGCCAAAGTTCTTTCTTCAAGTATATCTGCTGAAACATAACACATACGTTCTTTAATTTCACGAACTATTTCGAAATCAGCTGAAGTATGGAAATTATATCCACGTAAAAGTAGCAATTTGATTAAATATTCAGTTAAATGACGACCAGCTATATTTATTCTTTGGATTGAATGAGTATTAACTCTACCTTCAGCTACTGGAATACAATGAGTTACCCCATCACCTGAATCTATAACTAATCCTGTAACATATCCCATTGCATATAAAGATAAAGTTGCTTGAATTTGTACATCTAAACCAATAAAACCAAACTTTTCATACATGATTTCAGCCATTTTCTCACGATTTTTCAATGGATTCATTGGAGCTTCAGTCATCATAACACAAGTCTTACTTCGGTCTCCTTTGAATTTGTTAAAGGTATAAGCCCATACTTTTTCCATTGCGTCCCAATCTTTGACAATACCTTCATCCATTGGACGTAATAGTTGTAAGGCAGCTCGTTTTGATTCTATTTCTTCTCCAATGTACTCTGCGTTCATGTCTATTGTCCTGTCAATCAGCTCTGCAAAGTTAGGATGGGGCTTGCCGATTATTGATGGGACTGAGAACTCGGGGAAATTCGAAGTTGCCCTACCGACTTTTATAAAACCTGTCCCGTTGTCACAAATAAGCGGATCCTCCATTTATTATTTCTTGGCATAAGTCTAATATTTTTACTATATATAAGGGAAATTAAGTTTGGGTTTATTATAAGTGTGTGGAGGTTTTATGAAAAATAGAGAATTATGTGGTTTTTAGAAGGATGATAAGGTGGATTTTTTAGATTAGTTTTTATGGGAGGAGGTGTTAAAGAAAAGAAAGGATTTTTTATGATTTGGGTGTTGATTGAGGTTTGTTTTTGGGATGGGATTTTTAGAGATAGTTTGGAAATGGTTTTAAATGTAATGATAGGATTCAGGATTCATGATATTTGGATAGTTTTAATGTTAGCTTTCGATATTTAAAACAATTTTAGATTTTAATGATATACAAGTAGCTATTTTGTATTAAACTAAAATTTTATATGTTTATTTCATATTATTCAGCTTGATACTATATTTCCATATCAACTCATAGATACTTACATCAACACACTTATCTCTATCCAAAACTATCACGCTTTCTCAAACTTCTAAACTTTTCCAACTAAAATAAAAAAAACCCAAACCAAAATTATCAATATACCCTCTAATCTTCCATCCACATATTTCAAAACCCAATCTTCCATCCACATATTTCAAAACCCAATCTTCCACTCCAAAGCCACATCAAATCCTTCATCAACTCATCTAAAACCTTCCTCAACCCAATTCTAAACCAAAACATAAGCGTTAAAAGTTATTTCCATACTAAGAACTCTAAGTAAATTAACTTTAAGGGAAAGCTTTCTTGGTCATGATGTTGTAGAAATCTTCAGTGCTAACTTGTCCATCACCATCCGAATCAGCTCTTTCAATCATTTCCATAAGTTCTTCATCAGTCATGGTTTCTCCAAGTTCCTTAGCAACTCTTCTTAAATTCTTGATTGTGATATACCCAGTCTTATCATCATCAAAAAGTCTGAAAACTTTATTGATATCTTCTTTAGTATCCTTATCACTCATTCTTGCAGTCATCATATCAAGGAACTCATCAAAGTCAATAGCTCCTGAGCCATCCTTATCTAAGTCACTAATCATTTGATAGATAGTTTGATTTTTAGCTTCAAAACCAAGGCTTTGCATTGCTGATTTAAGTTCAGCTGGGTCAATTGTTCCTGACCCATCAGAGTCGAATAAATCGAATGCTTCCTTGATTTCTTCGATTTCGTCTTCAGTAAGACCTGGTCTCTCATATTGCTTTGGGTTAAAGACCTTGGGTTGGGCTACTGGTGCTGGTTTAGCTGGGGCTCCTCTTCCTGCCATACTTTTATTAGTGACCACATATACACATATTTAAATCAAGTAATTGAATTTCAAATATTAATGCTCAAATCAATACTTAAATGTCAACTGGGATTGTAGTCTTTTTATATTGATTATTGATGTTGAAAGAGATAGATGGCTTTTGGATTTCTTGGAAGTAGTTTAGGATTTAGGTAAGGAAAATCTGTGGAAGTTTTTAATGCTGTTTATGTTTTTGTTTTGAGGAAAAATATAAAATCTAAATCTAGAATTAAAGATAAAGGATGTGCTACTGATGTGCTTTGGGGTGATGCTTGATTTGTAGATTAGTTAAATACCGCAAATTGTGTTATACCAAAATTCAAAATACTGAAATGTATAAAATTGGCATAATTTATGATATTCTACCACCTCAAATATAAATATGATTTAAAAGCAGATTATATTAAAGTGGTAGTAAATAAAAAATAATAAACATACTTTATATATACTATACCCTTTATATAAGTTAATATCATCTTATGTATTAATCTAATATATCTTTTTATCCTCTATTTTTCTTTATTTATTCAAATATTTGTGTAAACAACAAGCATTTAAAAGACACTATAATATACCGAAAATCAAGTAAAGTAAAAAAAAAAAACAATCAGTGATATTATATGTAATAGGCATAAAAAGAATAAATATATTATAAATTTGGACAAGAACAAATATTATAATAGTACAAATTATTTATATGGTTCTGATAGGATTTTTAGTTATAGCAAATGCTTCTATAGCTAATCAAGACAATGAATCAATTGTTTATATAGCTCCATCTAGCTCAGCATAAATGTAAATTAGCAGTAATCCAAGCACGGGATATTCCGATCAAAATATTCAAGGGATATATACAGACTGATATAAGCCTAGATAAATTAAAATTCCATTTACATAGGCTAAGGGAAGCTAAAATAAATTAAAAACATCATAGCTTTGTAAAACAAAAAAGAAAACCAAAATAATCAACTTAATTTTGATAAACAATTTCATACAGTATCCAACAACCCTCTAAAATTTTAGCAGGAAGGCCAAGTTTTCAAACATTTGAAGTTATCTGCAACCACCTTTGTGAAAATGGGGAAGTAGTATAATTATTATTTTACAAAACCTGAAGCGGGAGCCAAAATCCAGTATAGCTAAAAAGTGTTTTTTTTTAATTTTCACCACTAATCTTCATATTCAAAGTGAAGATGATAGTTAATAAGTTAGATATTTATATAAATAGTAATACAGAGGAAGATTATTTGTGTTCCCATATTTCTTGAGGTTATAAATGGTGAAGAAGGGGAAGAAATCAGCTGAAGGTATGAATTCAAAACTCGCCTTGGTTATGAAAAGTGGAAAAGCAGTGCTTGGATACAAAAGTACGTTAAAGAGTTTACGTCAAGGCAAATCAAAGTTAGTTTTCATTGCTAGCAATACTCTTCCTTTGAAGAAAAGCGAAATTGAATATTATTGCATGCTCGGCAAGGTTGAAGTTCACCACTACTCAGGTGATAACAACGAACTTGGAAGAGCCTGTGGTAAAATGCATGCAGTTTCTTCATTATCAGTCCTAGATGTTGGAGATTCAGATATTTTGGCATCCACAGCATAATCTAACTAGTTATTTATCTGACTTTTTTCTCTTTTATTGTATATATCCCTTTAATTGTTTTGAAGGTGATTGAATAGATTAAGATATGTTACAATTTTTTTGATTTTTGATTAAAACTTGATATTTTGTGAAGTAAAAGTTTTAAAAGGGTATTCTTAGATGTGCAAGAAGTTTTTCAGTGTTAGTATAGAAAAACTGAGAAAATATATTTTATATAAAAATCATAATAAACATTATCCCTATCACTTGATATGAATTTCTATGCTAAATATTTAACAATTTCATGAAAAACTACTTTTAGCCACATAATTAATTTAAAGTGGTATATACTACTAATACATAAAATTGCTAGACCTCTTTGTAGTATATTTTATTGTATAAAATCAAACTTCTCATCTAAAATTATAAAACCTTAAAAGTTATAATAAAACAACTATATTCGGGTAGATAAACCTTGGAATCACAAATTAAACCCACAAAAATTTTAAACTTAATTTACAAAATAAATCATAATCTTATACAATCCTAATTTCAATCTCTTCCATTTTCTACACTCTCCATTGTAGTCATAGCAATAAATGTGTGTGTTATATTCTTTTTAGCTATACTAAACTCATAATGCAAAGTACTCGTCATAGATCCTTCTAAATCACTCTCTTCACAGATAAGAATCATCTTAACCTTATCTTTTTCCCTATCAACAAGCTTTATATCATCACATTGAAACTCATTATCTTTAGCACAGCAAGTTCCCATATTGTGTAAATTATAATTAGCCACAATCTTATAAGTAAATAAAAAAATCAACTAATGACATATTTTACCACTCGTATAGAAAAAATGAACAAGCTTATTATGGTAATTTAAAACTTAGTCTGGAAAAGACGTAGGTCAAAGACTTGACCAATGGCTTCTCAAACGTACTAAACTGCCTTGGGATTTTATAAACAAAATCTTAAGAAAAAAAGAACTTAGAATTTCAGGACTTCATGTAACAAAAAATTATCGACTAAAAAACCAAGATTTATTAGAATATCCTAAATACTTAAGCTTAGAAACTCCAATACTAGAGCCTTCAGGTATGATAGACACATTTAAAAAGTGGATTATTTATGAAGACGATAATATTTTAGTTATAAACAAACCAGCAGGAATAGCTTCACAAGGAGGAGTTGGGATTAAAATAAGTATTGATGTATTAGCAGCAGAACATTCAGAATCTAAAATCAATCATAGACTTGACAAAAATGTATCAGGTTTATTAGTATTAGGAAAAACTTCTGAAGGATGTGTTGTTGATATAAAAGACAAAATTTATTATGCAATTGCCACAGGTCAAGTCCCTGAATCAGGTGTTGTTTCAGTGAAAATTGGTAAAGTAGGGATAAGAGAAGGAGTATGTGAGAATGGAAAACTAGCAACAACATATTATGAGTGTATTGAAAAACTGATAAAAGAAAAAGAGTACTCATTAGTAAAACTAAAATTGGAAACTGGGAGGAAACATCAAATAAGGGTGCATTTAGGAGAGTGTTTAAAAGCTCCAGTACTTGGAGATTATAAATATGGTGGAGAAGATATGAGTCGTATATACCTTCATGCATATAGCGTTTTGGTTGGCGGGAAAACTTTTACTGCCCCTTTGCCTAATGAGTTTCAGTCAAAAATCGTAGAGTTAGGGTTTAAAACAGTGATTAAATAACTGGTTAAATAAATTTATTAGCTTTATTATCTAAATACCAACTTAAGACTTGAAAACCAACACCTAAAAATATTACCAAAATAGTTAAACCTAACATAAACCCTTTTGCACTAAAGTCAGACTGTTTATGTTTTTCTTCATTCTTTTCATTATTATCTTTTCCTATGTACAAATTCCTCCTTTCTAATTTAAAAAGCCAAGTAACCAATATAAGTTTCTTTATATCTTCTTTTAATAATAATATTTCTACCTTTTTCTTTTCGATTTCTTCAAATATCCTCACAGCTTTTACCCTGTTGTCTTCAGGCTCGTCTTTGATATTCTTAATGATTTCATCTAATTTTTCTTTCATCTATTAATAATTATTATTTTTTGACAAGTTTTTTCTTATGATCCTGTGTGTGTAATTGGCTCATTGAGCATTTTTGGATGTTATCTTTATGGATAATAGGCGAATTTTTTGAATGTAAATATCATACTGAGAATATAATTTCTCGCATATATTGTGCAACAGAAGCTTCATAAAAAGATTTGAATTTTACGAGATTTTAAAAGACTGTTCCAACTTTTAGTAATAAATAGAAATTGCTATAATCTTCAAAATAGTTATAATTTTTACTATATAAGGATGATTTAAGCTACAGATTTTATGATGTAGGCAGGTAAAAGGTTTACATCGACAAATTTTTTTGTTTACAACTTTGATTATGTAAAATTCAAGTGAGATTTTGTGATGGACTTTGTAAACTTCGCCGAAATCTCCTTCGCTAATAGTTTTTTTGGTTAGGGATTCGAAATTGGAGACTTTGGTTTTTTTTTTCAGCACTTTTATTATTCTTGGGAATGGGAAGTGTATTCTACGCTTGCTTTTAGCTACACACTAATTTATTCTTGTAGGAATAGAGAGATTATATAATGATTTAAATAATAGAGAATAAAGATCGAAATATAAAATATAATTTTTCTTAAATTTCAACACACAATCATGTCTTAATTCTCAAATTAACACTCCACTAGACAAAACAAAAATAATCTTAAAAATTATTTCCTACAATTTCTTTATATTATTCCAAANCTTAATTCTCAAATTAACACTCCACTAGACAAAACAAAAATAATCTTAAAAATTATTTCCTACAATTTCTTTATATTATTCCAAATATATCTAAACATTCCTAATCTTTGTAGCTTTAATATAAGCTCCTCCAAACTTTGCAGGCATTTCACAAACCCACCTTTCAAACTCTTCTTCTCCAAACTCAGCACAAGTTAATGGATACGCAGTTTTCGCTTCATCCAAAGTCATGCCAAGTTGATGATAAAGCCTACAAGAAATATGTATTCCAGCAACATATCTTGTATCCCACAATTCCTGTCCATATTCACTAATAATCTGTTCTTTCTCCCTCAAAAATTTCTCAGACCTCTCAAAAAGATACCTAGACCATTCAGTAGTTCTAAAAACATATTCATCAACATGAAATCCTGCATCTTCTAACAATTTAACATAATCATGTCTTTGTAATCTGCTTATAAACTGAAACTTAACAGCGATTTCTTCTTCTTTTTCAATAAGTGGGATATTATTCTCAACAACATGATCTTCAATATACAACCTTCCTCCCATTTTCAAAGCCCGATTACATACTGAAAACAAAGCTGGCTTATTTGCGATATAATAAAAAGACTGTAAAGAATATACAACTTGACATTCATTTTCTAAACCAAGACCTACAAGATCAAGTTGTGTAGCATCTCCTTGTATTATTCTAGTATTAGTTATCCCACATAATTCATTCATATTTCTATGAAGTTCATTAAAAGCTGGGAGGAAATCAACAGTAGTCAATTGAACTTTGAAACGATCTGCAACAAAACGTGAAGTAGATCCATTTCCTGCACAGAGTTCAAGGACTTTTGTGTTTGGGTTGACTTTTTCATTTTCAAGGAAATCTTCAATGTAATTATGACCGCAGTAATGAAGACTGTCAAAGTGACTGAAATCAGATGGGATAAATAGACCTTCTGACTTTTTAGCTTTGACTTTTGCAACTTCGTTACGTAAACGGTTCATGTATGGATCAGCGTAAAGATCGTAGTTTGAAAATGCGTCACTCATTTTTATTAGTAAAATCTGACGTAGTATTGTATGATATGAACTATATGAAGATGGAAGATATGGAGTATAGGATAAAAAGGTAGGTCTCGGAAGGTGAAGGGAGTAGATTAGAGGTAAGATGATAAATGGAATTGATTGAGGATGGATAATGAGAAGAAATTATGTTTTCTCCAAGAGGAAAGAAGATAGTTTTTAATGAGGAAATTTTGATGGAAATGTAGGCTTGACTTGTGGAAGATTTTAAAATTGGGGATTATTTTAGGGTTGGGGTCAAAGTTAAGGTTAATGAAATTATGTAATTGGGGTTTGTGAATATTTTATGATTAGAGAGTAGTAAAAATAAAAATATTTTAGGTTTTTGGATATACGGGTATGGAATATTAAGAAAAAACACCTATCCTTAAATAGTATCCTTAATAATCTTAAAATCACTATCCCGATATACGGGGCATGCCACATAGGGTGTTAGGGTGTTAG
>MPUH01001231.1:0-20595 GCA_001970955.1 Stentor coeruleus
GTGTGACCTTCAATCAGTAAACTATATAAATTCTTAATAATTCCCTTACTAACTCTTTCGATTTTATTTCTTTTAATTCTTTTATTTTTAGTAAGACTTCCTTCGACTTCGGTAAAGGAAGGATTTTCAAAGTCTGAAGTCTCTCTTATGATATCATTTATTCTATTATAATATTTTTCTTCAAATTCTGTTTTATTATAAATCTGACTGTATTCTAGAATTTTATTATCTAATTGACAAAGTGCTAATTTCATTATAAGCTGTATTTGGCAAATCGTTCTTTGAGCTTCAATCATAATTTTATTTTTCTGGTCTTCAATTTTGCTTATTGATTTTTTAATATTATTTCTTAGTTTTGTGAAATTTCTTGTAGTTAGCTTGATTTTAATTTTTTCAAAGGTGCATCTAATATTTTTTTCAAAACTATTAGTAAAGTGGATAGGGATACAGTTTTTGCAAAGGATTAGGTTGTCACATTGAGCACATTGCTCAAATGGGAGCTGATCACATCCAAAGGTACTACACCTCAACATAATTATTATAAATATGTCTTTTTCAAGCCCTTTTATCTTTGAATTAAAATTGTAGAAAATTGTTTCACTTTTTATTTATCAAGATTGCAAAGTTCTTATTCCAGGAATAGCAACCAAGATATAATTTATAGTAGTTTTAGAATGTTCATGATATATATGGTATTAAAAAAAATTAGAATATTTATTTTTTGAGTTAATTTTCATGGTAAATGGATAAACTTCATTCAAAATAAAGGGATTATGTATCAGCTGATCCTACCTAAATACAATTTAACTTTAAAGGAAAAATTAGAAAAAATCCTTGAGAATTTTGACAAAAGAATCACTTTAAATCTAGAGGAATTAGATTTATTTATAAATTATTCAATTTTTGTATTAGGGTCTTTGATGAAGATTCAATATTATAGAATTAGATTATAAGGACCTATATCATAAAGATTGATTAGTTGAATACAAATTATAGTTTTTAGATTCAGATGGAAGTTGAGTTGTAAACTAAAGAAAGTTATGATAATAGAGTATTTGTTTTTTTAAATAATATAAGATGATGTCTGATTAAAAATTATATAGTATTTTCTCTTTGATATATTTAGTTTCCAATAAATATTCTGTTTGTATTGTGTAAGCGAAAAAAAGTCATGTTATAATAGTCATAAAATTTATAAAATAGATATTATTATTCTAATTACTTGAAACGTTATTGTAGTTTATACACTTATGAGAAATGCTTTAAAAGTATGCTCGCTTATAGTTATTACTGTAGTTGTCCTTATTATTCTATTGATTATAAAGATGAGAAATTTTACTATGAATGCGAGAATATCTATGAAATTGTTTATTTTATTTAATTAGACTGTTGACGATATGCTTTTATTTTTTATATATAATCTTTAAACTTGCTAATAAAAAGAACATAAACTTTGATTATATCCAGGAATTATCAAAACATATAAATGCTACTAAAATAAAAATATTTTTCATGTATCAAAACCCAACCCTTAAAAATTAAAATCTATAATCTACCCTTATAACCCTCACAACTCTAAATATATATCCAAAACCTTTTATCCCTCATCTAAATTCCAATAATTTTTTATCTTCAATAAATATCAATAAGAATAATAAAACCTATATGGTCGACATACAAATAAAAATACTCGACATCCAATCAGCAAGTCCAATAAAACACAGCCTCTACATAAAAAACGAAGACAGCCTATTAAAAAAAGTATGGCCCGGAACAGCAATAACAACTATTTCCGATACCGAAGCTAATTCTTCTAAATTGCAATTAAAACTTGGGACTAACCCAATAGGAGAAATCCCATTAATCGAATTCACAAAAGACTGGATTCACGGCAGCAAAGAAATCCTCGGTTACCGAATAAGCCTTGCTTATCGTATCCTATTAAAAAAAAATCAAAATTCCCAAGACATCCTCATATTACAAGAAAAACTCAAAGCAAGTCAAAACAATTGTCAAAAACTCACTGAAAAACTCCAAAAACTCTCTTCATACAGTGAAATCTTAGACCTTTATACACAAGCATTAGATAACTTTAAAGCTAAAGAACAAAGTTTACGAGACAAAATTGATAAAATCAGGAAGAAAAAGAAACTCATCAAAGAAAACTTAAAAGAAGCTAAAAATGATAAAGAAAAAACTTTAAGCGAAATGTGGATTATTAAAGAAGAACTGAGTTTAGAAAAACTTAAAAATAAAGTTGGGATTGTTGAAACACAGAATATAGCGCCAAAAGATGAAAATGATACATTAAAAAGTGAAAACTCTTTTAGGTTTAGTTTTGGTCCTGAAGGAGGAAGTGAGGATTTTGATAAGAATTTAGAGACTTTATTGATGGAAATTTTAAATGAAAAAGGTATTGAACAGAATTTACTACAAGTATCAACTGGGGTGTTTTATATTGGGAAAATAAGAGTACAGGTTAAGATTGAAAATGGTGATATTTTAGCTTATTATAATAAAAGCTATATTTCTATTGAAGAGTTTCTTAATATGCATTTTATGCAAGAAAGTAAAAATCCTAGGAGAAGTTTGAGTGCTGGGAGATTTATGGAATATTCTGAATCGCCTGCTAAGATTAATACGTCTGTTAGGAATATAGAACGACAAGGAAAAGCTGTAAATAATAGTATGAAAATTGTTCAGGATATTGGCAAAATTATTGATTATTCTGGGAGTTATAGAATAAATTATTAAGGTTTTTATGCAGTTTTTGTATTGATTTAGGTAAAATTTGTTGAAGGCTGGTTTTAATGATAAAATAAGTAATTCATGTTTTTCAAAAGGGAAACATGTTTAATTATCTCACTAACCTCAATCAAAAGCTTGTTTTGCAATCATATTCTTTAAAGTTTGTGCATATTGAGCCCTTTCATACTCCCTCTCTCTTGCTTCTCTAAGTTTAGCTTCTTCTTTCATTCTCCTCTGAATATCTAAATTTTCCATCAGCAGCCTTCTTTTTTCTTCCTTTTCACGTTTTTCAGCTAGTTTTTTTTCTTCAAGTTCCTTTTGTCTTTTTAAAAACTCTTCATTTTTCCTTTTTAATAAATCCTTATCCTTTTCTCTTTCCTGGCTTTTCACTCTTTCACGTGCTTCAATTAACACTTTTTGATCTATTTTTTGAAATTCAGATTCTGATAATTTTCTACTACGTTCACGATCTTCAGATAATTTCCTATACTGAACAATTTCATTAGCTAAATAGTTTTCATGAGAAATCAATTCTTCGTTTTGATTTTTGCGACGTTGACTATTCAGTCTATACCATTCTTCTTTAGATGCTGTTCTTTGATGTATCATATATTTTTTATGTTCTTTTTTTGCACGTTCTAGCTCAGCTTCACAAGCGTTTACATCAAGTGTGTTTGTTGGTAGAAGATTGAAATCAAATCTTGTTCTGCTTGTCGGGCTGATTTTTGAATAGTTACTTGGAGATAGAACCCATGATTGAGCTTTTCTATGCCTTGAAGTAGGTGTTCGACAAAATGATGAGCTTGTTAAGGTTATTTCAGGAACAGTGGAGTTGTGCGTCTCTTTAGTTGCTTGTAAAGTGCTTGGAATTGGAGGTTTTTTTAGTAGGATTTCTTCGTTGCGTGCTGGAGGTTTATTAGGAGAGCCTTTCATTTTTATCTTGATAAGTTTAATTCCTTACATCAAATGTTTTATAGCTTAATTGATTTAAAACCTGCATTTCAACTAAAATTTAACTAAACTTTCAAAAATGGGATCAATAACTATCTTAAACCTAAATTTTAATCTTCGGTAGCAACTTATTGAAAACTTTATGCGCCTCCTTAATACCTTTAAGTTCCTTCATATAATTAAGCCAACGAGTGATATTTTTGTATTTACTAAAATCATGATTAACAATAAGCATCTGACTAAAGTCGCAATAACAAGAAATATCACCAATACTTATTTCTTGAGTTCCCGCAACATATCCATTCTCTAAAACATTCTCAAGATAATCTAAAGAAACAATTTGAGCTTGTAAAAGCATATCATTAAGATCTTGGTTATATTTTGTCCCATAAAACCTCGGCCCAATATATTTATTATAAACATATCCACTTAATAATCCTCTAATATTTGAATGATGCCAATGAAGGTAAATATCAACTTTTGATCGAGCAGAAAGACTTTTTGGATACCAAGAGTCTTTAACATTAAAAGCATTAGCTAAATATTGCATTATAGCATGACTTTCAAATATTTTAATATTATTATGGACTATAGCTGGAACTGTTCCCCATGGACATATTTCTAGATACTCTTTTGAGAGTTGCTCTTGTTTAGCTAAGCGAATTTCTTTTACAACATATGGGATGTTAGTTTCAACTAAAAAAGCTATAACAGCTCTTGAGGGAGGAGAAAAGTGATCAATATATACCTCAACAGACATATTTATTTATTAGTATTATGCAACAACTGCCACAAGTTACTTGAGATTTTTGATGAGGTATAGGGAGAAGAATAAGCAAAACTAACAAGAATTAAAATTCTTTGGGAAATCGTTCAGATGGCTATTAGATTCAATAAATTTGGATGAGGGAAAATTTGATGCATTTTCTTTGAGAAATCTGTAAAAATATTAGAGGGAATTTGAAGGGTTTGGAAGAAATTTTTAAGTTTGTATTGGCATTTTGATCCGCAAAGGACTTTTCATTCAAAACCTTCAAGTCAAAAAAAACTTAAACCACTCATTTGCCAAAAACCCCAAAATTCCAAGTAGAAAGTCACTTTTTTCCAACCACCATCACTAATCCTAACATAAAAAAGCAACCTCTGCACACTATCCACCTTCAAACCTAACAAAGCCATAATTTTCCAAATATTCAAAAACTCCCTCCTTTTTCCACAAAAAACTTCCCAACAACAACCAACCCCTTCCCCAAACTTAAAATCAACCCATATCATTACATTCCCAATACTTTAAACCCTAACAATCTACCATAAAGCTTAAAAAATATTTTCTTTACATACCTTTCTATAAGCTTTAATTCTATGGCTGCCATTATCATATAATTTAAATGAGAGAAATAGTACACGTACAAGGCGGGCAGTGTGGTAACCAAATCGGAGCCAAGTTCTGGGAAGTTATCTCTGACGAACATGGAATTGACCCAACCGGAACCTATCATGGTGATTCTGACCTTCAACTAGAAAGAATCAATGTCTACTACAATGAAGCAACTGGAGGTAGATACGTTCCAAGAGCAATTCTTATGGACTTAGAACCAGGAACTATGGATTCAGTCAGAGCTGGACCATTTGGACAACTTTTCAGACCAGACAACTTTGTATTTGGTCAATCAGGAGCTGGTAACAATTGGGCTAAAGGTCACTATACTGAAGGTGCTGAACTCATTGACACAGTTCTCGATGTTGTTAGAAAAGAAGCAGAAGGTTGTGATTGTCTTCAAGGCTTCCAAGTCTGCCATTCACTTGGTGGTGGTACTGGTTCAGGTATGGGAACCCTTTTAATCTCAAAAGTTAGAGAAGAATACCCAGACAGAATCATGGAAACTTTCTCAGTCTTCCCATCACCAAAAGTTTCTGATACAGTTGTTGAACCATACAACGCTACCCTTTCTGTTCATCAACTTGTTGAAAATTCTGATGAAGTTATGGTTATTGATAATGAAGCTCTTTATGATATTTGCTTTAGAACACTTAAACTTACTACCCCAACTTATGGTGACTTGAATCATTTAGTCAGCGCTTCTATGAGCGGAGTTACTTGCTCAATCAGATTCCCAGGTCAACTTAATGCTGACCTTAGAAAACTTGCTGTCAACTTGATTCCTTTCCCTAGACTCCACTTTTTCATGATTGGTTTTGCCCCATTGACTTCAAGAGGATCTCAACAATATAGAGCTCTTACAGTCCCTGAACTTACTCAACAAATGTATGATGCTAAGAATATGATGTGTGCTTCAGATCCAAGACATGGAAGATATTTGACTGCTGCTGCTATTTTCAGAGGAAGAATGTCAACAAAAGAAGTTGATGAACAAATGTTGAATGTTCAAAATAAGAACTCAAGCTATTTTGTTGAATGGATTCCTAATAATATTAAGAGCTCAGTTTGTGATATTCCACCTAAAGGACTTAAGATGAGTGTGACTTTTATTGGAAACTCAACTGCTATTCAAGAAATGTTCAAAAGAGTAGCTGAACAGTTTACAGCTATGTTTAGGAGAAAGGCTTTCTTACATTGGTATACTGGTGAAGGTATGGATGAAATGGAATTCACTGAAGCTGAAAGCAATATGAATGACCTTGTTAGTGAATATCAGCAGTATCAAGATGCCACTGCTGAGGAAGAGGGAGAGTTTGATGAAGAGGAAGAAGCCGCATAAATAACTTAAGCTAGTTTCTCATAATATATCCTAAGTTTTATTTGAATTTTTATAAAGGTTGAGGCTTTGGCAGAGTTTGGCTAGGAATTAGGATTTTTTTTTTGATGAGGGAATTTTATTATGATTAAACTGTGAGGTTTATGATGGGTTTTATCTAGATTATTTGGAGAGTTTTATGAAAAGTTAATATTTTAAATTGATTTTTTCAGGTTTATAGTCTTCACAAACAATAATAAATTTAATGGATGAAGCTCTAAAACGAATACAAATAAGCAAGTTAAGATTAAATTCTATCTTTATCGGTCAAAGAATGATTGGGAAAAACAAATACAAATAAGCAAGTTAAGATTAAATTCTATCTTTATCGGTCAAAGAAGAGTTGGGAAAACAAGTATTCTAATACGGTTTATTGAAAATACATTTAATTTATATCAATCACCAATTGATCGTGATACTGTAATTTATATGCAGGAGTTTAATAAATTTTTGATAGATGATAATGAGATTTACCATATAGTATTTGATTTTCCTTTAGGGATTTCTCGTTTAAGATCAATTTTCCCAAAGTATTTAAAGTCATTTAATATAGTATTTATAGTTTTTAGCTTGACTGATTATGAAACATTTGAAGATGTTGAATATTGGATAAGATTTGCTTCTTCTAATACTCAGATAAATGCTACATTAATCCTTGTTGGGAATAAATCTGATGATATTAGTAATAGAGCTGTTGATAGTGAAAGCATAATAAATATAGTATAGAAGTTTCAGCTAAAAACGGAGATGGTGTAAAAGAATGCTTCCAATTAGGTATATACGAATGCTTATCAAATAAAATCCAACAGCTATCATAAGAAAATATTTAAAACTAAAAAGCCATAAATAATCTATATAATAAATGCCAAACCTATAATATAATCTTTAATGGGAATATCTCAGCGATTCATGGTAAATAGTCCATGCTTCTTTACTATATGTATCTACATTCTTGCTTACTATTACTTCATAATTATATTATTCTCCGAAGACATCATTCTATCAATTACCACAAGCATACTATTTAATATATTCTATGTTTTGTCCTTACTTAGTTTCTTTTTCACTGTTTTCATAAACCCAGGGAACATCCCAGACAATTTCACCACAGATTCTTTAGCAGATGAAGAAAAAGAAAGCTTAAAAGAAAACTATGTTGAAATAGACTTCGCTTTAGGCAGGGTGAGTTTTTGTAAAAAATGTGATAAATATCGTCCAGCCAGATCCCATCATTGTAGTACATGTGAAAAATGCATACTAAGATACGACCACCACTGTCCATTTGTAGCAAATTGTATAGGTTTCAGAAACCTAAAAGCATTCATTTTATTCATAATCTACAGTGGATTCTCATTATTAACCCTTGCAATACTTAGTACATTCTACATAATTGATCATAACCAGTATTTATATATCGGAATAACCTGTACAACTTATTTCCTTGGATTTTATGTTCTCGGCTTTGGAATTGTTCACATATGGATGCTCTGTATCAACACAACAACCTTAGAATCCAGTAATACCCAAAACATATTCAACACTGGGGACTATACTGAAAACATTTCTCAAGTCTTAGGTAAAAACAAATTTTCATGGTTTCTCCCTTGCATCCCAAAAACACTTTTCACAGGGATTTACTTCCCTGTAAGAATCAGAAACAAATCAGGAGATTTCATAGTTTTATATAATAAATACTTAATATAACTTCGAAACTAACTATTTGATTTTATTAGATAAACGTAATCAATGACAGTATCTTCACGTTCAGAACTATATTGTTGCCATAATAAATGCGTTTTATTCAAACCAGACAGTCTTCCAAACCCAAATTCATAACTTTGTGCCCTACTCCATTCGACATCTGTTTCAACAACTATATCTCTACCTCCTTTATCATTTCCCCCATTACCACTTATAATATAAACTGGAGCTTTAGCATTAACATGCATATTCTGATCATCATAATCACTATTCACAACTGAATCATTATATATTGGAGAATTTCTTTGATAATTATGTACATGACCAGTTACAATCATATCAACTTTATTCTTATAATATAACTCTTCAAGATAATCTCTCATTAAATTCGATTGTTTTCTGCAATCCCATAAACTCTGTGAATCACTTTCATTATAAGCGCAATATAAAGGATGATGACTATATCCTACAATCCATGGGGTATTATTTCTGTTTTCATTAGCTTTTTCCAAATCATCTTTAAGCCAATTAAGATGAGTTTCTATTTCAGCAGCTTCTCCATATTTGAATACATTTGTATTGATGAAAATATGATGCACAAAGCCAACATCTAAGGAATAAAATAAACTAGTGTCTTTGCTTGCATCATTTTTTGGCATGATGTATCTATTGGAATAATGAGTAAAATTCCAGTTTCTTTCATGATTACCAGCTACAGTCATATAAGCATAAGTTCCAGCAACATCTTCAATCATATTTCCAAACCAATCACCAATATACCCATCATATTGATCAAGATTATAGCCAAGATCACCAAGATGGACAATGAATAAAGGAGGATTACGGTTGAGTTCTTTTGTGATTCCATCAAGGATTTCATAGGATTGGTCACTAATACCTAAATCTCCATAAATAACAACAGAATATTCTGAATTATCAGATGTCCCTGGAGTCCGTCCTTGGAATGAAAAAACATCACTAGGCAATATACCATTGCTAACCTTGTATTCATACTTTTTATCACTATTTAATCCTCCCATAACCCCAGTGTTGACATAAGAGTATCTAGGCAAGTTAACACCAAAATTTTTTCTTTCAGATTCAGCATCGATTACAATCCATTTCTCATCACCTTGGATTCTATAACTTACTTGAGGATATACACTCAAAGGTGATAACCAAGTCACTCTCATTTCCTGAGGATTTTCTGTCCATGACAAATGCAATTGTTCAGGAAATAACAAGGCCTGCACGGTACCTAATAGAAGAAGTGATAGCATTTTTATTATAAGATAGTGGATGATAGTTAATTGTGTTGAATAATTGGAATTTAGAAAATTGGTTTAGATAAAATGAAGGGGTTGAGTTGATTATTAGATATTTTGTGTGTATATTGATTATAAGTCTATTGGGTTTAATTTTTATAGGTGGAAACAATATAGAATTAGTGTTTTGGGAATGAATGTTGATTTTTGTTTTGTAAAAATGAATTATTTGAATGATGTGTATATACTTTGTTGGTAGGAATGATAGGATTTTATTGTGTGTTTTTTTTTTGTGGTAAGAGTTGGATAATTTTTTTGTTGATGAAATGTGTAATTAGGCTAAGTTATTATGTTTGTTGATTTTATAATAATTTGGAGTTGCTAATATAATTTAGGGTTATTGATATTTATTTTTAGATATAGAATATACTATAAACAAGATTTGTTGTTCTAGGATTTTTATTGAAAATACATTTTTTATATATTAAAATTAACTTTATTGAAAATGTGAAGCATTGATTAGTTTAAGTTTGATTAGAAAGATTTTATAAGTTTATAAATTGTTTTAAAAATAAAGTTCTTTATTTAAGTTATCATAAAATTTAACTAAACTGAAAAAGTTATTCAAATTAAATATTGATTTTATTACCCTTTAATAAGAATTCAACTAATATTCATATAACTACAATTTATTATCTTTTTTCGGTATTTTTGTGTATTTTAAAATTTTATTTCTGTAAATTCCAATATACAAATTTCGATGATTTTCGCATCCAGTCAATTTTAGAATTTAAATCTAAATCGAAAAATTTATGATTTAAAAGAGCAGGTAACAGAAACAGAGAGGAAAACAAAATCCTTCCCAAACAAATATCAAAACCAAGTAATAATATAAAAGTAACACAAAAAATCTTAACTGCAACCATATCAGCCAAAATATCAAAAGAAAAAAGGTGAAAAGTATTTTCAAACATATGTAATACCCATACTCAGAATCTACTGATAAAAGCATTAAACCCATTAAAAAGACAAGAAATGTGCATCTCCAAATTGATTCTAAAATCAATTTTCAACAAGAAAAAATCTTTCTACCAATAAAACACAAAACATAAAACTCATTAGGATTTCCACAAAAGCTTTTATATTATCTAAACTATCTAAATGTTGAAGGCAACAAATGCTATCATCGATATAGCTAAATTAGCACCAAAAGAACTATCACGAACGCTATCATAAGCAGACCAATAAGCTGAAAAGTATAAGTCACCAATGAATGAATCTTTAGAATCAATGAGTAAAGGATAACTTGTGAATTCTTGATAATAAGTTAAATAATACTTGTAGTATTTATAAATGGTTGAGGATTTCATGTAACAATATGATTCAACCATAATTGTATTGCAGTTTGATTGGTAGCTGATAATTTTTTTATGATAATAGATCGCTTTAGTACTAGCATAATCACCTTCAAATGTTGGACAATAAGCCATTCCATTGGTTCCACATGTACATGCTTTTTTGTATGTTCCTGTTGAGTCTAAGCATGAGTTTCCTGGAGTGCATACAGCATTAACGCTCTTAGATGGAGATACAGGGGCAGTCATACATATTGTAGCTCCGGTCTTTGAGTCAAGAGCAGCAAAGCCTGATGCGCAAACTGTACTAAAGCCATATCCACCAGAAATAGGATTGACTGGGCCATTTAAGGCAACTGAGTAAAATGGAACACAAATTCCTAGATTGCATGTAAGATTAGCTTGACAATAAACAGTTGATGAACAAACACCAGATTGAGGAACGCTAGCAACGCATACTGTGTTTGCCGTATCGCAATATAATCCAGGGTTGCAACTGTATAAGCTAGTACATTTAGCACCAATACTTAATCCAGTACACACTTTATTAGTGCAAGTGCCTGAAGAACATTGAGTTGATTCAGTACAATAATCTCCAGGGTATCTAACAGCTGCAGGAGGGGTATAACATGTTGAGTTTGTTGCTTCTGCACTGACTAATGCATGGCAGACTTGACCATTTGTACAAGCTGATGGTTTGGCTTGGAATGTGGTAAAAAGATTTGAGTAATAAATGTCATCAGTTGCAAAAATACACGTGTTATTATTCCATCCTTCAGTATAGTTAGTCTCAGTATAAACTGGGCATTGTTGGGTGATACCATTGTTTTGATTAACAATATTCAAATAAGAAGCTTGAAGTGTTTCATTAACACATTTCAGAGAGGTATGTTGAAGTACCCATTCATTATTCAAGTACAATTGAGCATTAGCAGCCCAGGCTAAATAATCAGTGAAAGCTTGGTCACCATACATAGTTGCAAAACATTCATAGCTGAATCTGTTCAAAGTATGGCAGTTTATGTTATTTGGGAGGATTTTTTGAATTCCAGTAATCATGTTCTGAACTTGAGTATCTCCTTCAAAGAGTGGGCAGTAAGCTTTGCCATTATAACTGCAAGTGCATGGTTTAGTATTAATTCCATCTTTAGCTGTACATGTTCCACCAACTGTGCATGTGGCTGCACTTGTAGTAGAATTTGAAACTGGAGCAACAGCACAAAGATTCTTAGAGGCAAAACCTGTTATACAAGCCCAAGCAAGACCTTGAGTGCTTATGGCTGTGGCAGGTTGACCAGTAGCTTTGCTGAAGTAAGCTGTGCATACTCCAGAATCACAAACTGAGTTAGAACATTGAGATGTGTCGCCACAGGCAGTTCCATTCACAAGAAGAGTTTCACAAACTGAAGAAGTTGAATTGCAGAATAATCCTGTGCCGCATTGATAAGTCATATCGCAAGCATCTCCTGATTTAAGTCCTAAGCATTGACCATTAGTTGAGCATATGCCTGAGTGGCAGTCAAGGTTGTCAAAACAGTACTCTCCAGGGTATCTGGGCATGTAGTCAGTTGGGAATTCACATATTGCATTGCTTTGCTTTGCATAATTGCATGTAAGTCCTGTGACACATGGAGTGATTTTGTAGTTATCTACACCTGAAGAATTTGTGTATGCGATACACTGGCCTGAGGTAGCAGTTGAACTACCACACTTGAACACTGGACATGAAGTTCCTGATACTAGCAAAGGAGCTATTAAGAGTCCAAACAACATTTTATTATAGCCATGATATTATTCGCCAGAAAATGGACTTTTTAGATCTAAAGCATAAACACTACATAAATTTAGATATCCTAAAAAACACTATCTTAAGAGATGAAAGCCCTATAAATCAAACTCTTTCGGTTTTAGATAATTGCAGTGGAAAATATATGATATTGTCAAAATCTGCTTTGTTAAAGCAGGATGATTGGGACTATACACCCTAGATCATTGATGATATGAATTGGTTATGAAATCAGAATAAACTGCAAAAGGACAATTTCTTCTACCAGGTACCATTTTGTTTTATATGATCCAAAAGGCTCACTGAGGTAATTTAAGATATAGTTAGAGGTTAAAACTATTTCTGGAATCAAATGCTGGAGGTCTTAAGTGAAGAGATTTTCGAAAATTATGCTTTGGGTCATGATGTTTGGTGTATTTCTGAAATTTTACTATGCAAGTGGTTGGTGTTGAAATTAGTTAGTAAGTGTTAGGAAGATAGAGGGTATGAGTTTGTATGTTGGCATAAAAAGTTAGATTTAGATTTTTTAGTTCGAATTATATGATTATAAGAATATTTATGATGATGCTTAAGTGCTTGTGGAAGAGTATATGTTAAAAGATTTTGTATGGGAGGATATGCTAGGATATAATAAGTGGGATTTAGGATGATAAGATTAAGTTTATGTGAAAAAAGTGGAAAAAATAGCTGGAAAAGGGAAGACGATAAATTTAAAAATGATAAATTTAAAGACATAGAAGGATTAGTGTGGGAGATTTGATAAAGAGTTTTAGGATAATGAAATTGAATAGGAAGATTAGATTGTAAGGGAAAAAATGTTGTAGAAAAATATGATGTGGTTGGTTGATAAGATCAGGAACTTAAATTTAGGATGAATGATAATGGAATGAAAAGGATTTTTGTGTTTACCATAGTTTTGTGTAAGAATATAAGATACCTTGAGTTTTTGAACTAGAAATTTTATTATTATATATCAAGATAATGGTTTTTTCTATGATTTATAAACAATTTAAACTTTTTTTTATTTAAAAGTTATCATCCAGGCATAACAAAGGTTTGATTATTGGTTTTTCATGTCTTATTGCAAAATTTAGCTTGCAGTATTCGAAGTGATTTTAAAAATAGCTTTTATCTTGGAGAGAATAAATTGATAAGAAAAAACTAGTTATTTTTTTGACGATATTTAAATCATATAGTTTTTATATGAAACTCTCTAAATCAGATATAATGAAAATATATGTATGCCTTTACGATCAAACAGTAAATATTTCAAGACTCTACTTATAATAGATAGTAATTCGTTTATTAGGCCTGAAGATTCTTTTGCTATAATAATTTAATCAGTTTTAGTTTAATTGATTTATTTTATTAGAAATGATTATTTAGGTTGAGGGCGTTTTTCATTTTCAATATCTTTTGCTTTTCTTCTATGGAAAATCTTTAATGCTCTTTCGATTTCAATTTCTTCTTCATCAGTCATTTCTCCAGGGCCGCTGTTTTCTTCACTATCATTTCTAAGGTGTTTTGAAAGAAGTTGTTTTTCTTTTAACTCTTCAACCATTTTAGTCATCTTCGAAGCAGATCTTATTTTGCTTACAAGTACAGCTTTTCTATGATCATGCATTTCTTCAAACATATTTTCTATTAATTCATTATCTTCAGGAAACTGGTCTTCATTTTCATTATCTATTGAAAGTATCGTGTTTAATAATGATAACGTTTTTTCTATTATAAATGGTATACTCCATGTGAATACATCTAATTGATGAGGTAAGACAAAAGGTTCTATACTTCTGATGATTTGTTTAATATCAATAATACTATCTTCAAGCCTAAGAATGGCTCCTTTATTTTTGTAAGTCCCACAATAATTTGGAGCAGAAAAAATTGTCAGCACTGTTGGGAATTTATTTACCCCATCCCACATATGCATTTTATACCCATCCATCTGAACTTCATGTGCTCGANTTTATTTACCCCATCCCACATATGCATTTTATACCCATCCATCTGAACTTCATGTGCTCGAATAATACCAGTCAAAGTGTTATTTTTCAAAAAACTTTTCGCCGCTTTAAGTCCATAAACACAACTACAACTTCTCGTTTCATTATAAATAAATTTCTCTGAAAGATCTCCAATTGGACTATCAACTGGATCTGACCATAAAAGATCACAAAACAATCCATCGTGTGGGGGTTCATCAAACCTATTAATATTTTTAATATCATTCAAAACACTTAATCGACCTGATATCCCACCATGAACACAAAAAAATTTACCATTAACTACACAAGATATAGGCATAGCATCAAAGCTTTCCATAATAATCTCATAGGTTTCTAGATCATATTTATACACAACTTCCTTACGGAAATTGAAATGTGAAGTCATTTGTCTTGTTTCATGATTTCCACGGAGTAAATAAAATGTATGAGGGAAATTTATCTTGAGGGCATATAAAAGGAAAATAATTTCTAATGAAAAATGCCCTCTATCAACATAATCTCCTAAAAATATGTATTTTGTATTTTCTGGATTACCCCCGATTTCTAAGATTTTAAGAAGGTCATAAAACTGCCCATGTAAGTCACCGACTATTATGACTGGATCAAAGAGTTCTATTATATTAGCCTCGGTTTCAAATAGAAATCTTGCTTGGGATATCAGGAAAATTGCAGAAGATTTCAAAAGCTTCCCTTCTTGAGAGAGATGGTCTTTTAAAAATTTCCAACAAGGAAGATTGGAAAAAGGTTTGATTAGCATATCCATAGGAAGAGCACGTTGAGGTGGAAGTGGAAGTTGATTTACTACTCGGTCGTTTAGTGGATCTTTTAATGGTTCCATTTTATACTAGAATTTTGCAAGTATCAATAAATTCAATTTATATTATGGGATAGTGAAATATGAAACACCCGGTTGTATTTAAATATATTAATAGAGGAAATGAAGTAGTGATAATGATGAGGATTAAGGTAGGTTTTATTTAAGGTTTAGGTTTTGTGAAGATAATATAAAATAGTGGGATGAAGATGGGATTAGATAATGGAGAATAATTGAGGAAATTAGATGATATTTTTTGGGGTGATAGGCTAAAAGATATAATAAGTGTGCATTAAGTGGTTGTGATGATGGGATTTTAATATGTGAAGTAAATACAATTGGATTATAAAAAATATGCTGAGTGAACAATGGTAAAATACATATAACTTTAACGACATAATATGGAAAAAAGTTCATTTTTTAAAAACTAAGTAAAAATTTCAAAAAGCTACCTTAAAACTCATAAACCAATATTTTTCTCATCTAATAAATCTTAAAATCCAGCACCTCACCCTTAAAAACACACTATCTATATTTTCCCTCCTAAAATCTTAAATTTCCCTCAAACTCATCCTCATCCTTGTAACACAAAAATTTCAAACCCAACCCGAATCCAAACAAAAATGCTCAAAAAAGCCACACCAAAATTCCCCATCATCCCTAACAATCCTTGAAATCTAAAAAAGCATCTTTTCATTATAATATCCTCTATAACCCTAACTAAAATCCTCATATTAAAATATCCCAATATGTCTAATTTAAATCTATCAAACAAAACCTTCTTCAGCTACACAATCCAAGATGAAACCTTTACAACAAAAACACATCAAGACAATTTCCTCTTATTCCAAAACACAAGCACAAAGTCAGCATCCCCAATTTCTGAAAAAAGATACAATGAAGAAAGTAGTATTTTCAAAAAGTCTGATGAAGCTAGCGAAGACTCAGACGAAGAATATGAACCCTGCAAAAAAGACTTATGTTATAATACAGAAAAAGTTTTTGAAAAAAACCGGGATTTGGTGAAACCTATAGAAAAAACCGATGAAATCTTTGAGTTTATTGAGAAAAAAGATGAATCTGATAGAAAGTCTATGAAAAAACAGATGGTTTTTGAGGTGAGGCAACAAAGTCATAGAAAAAACATAAGCGATTCTGATTCTGTTATTTATATGGGTTCTGAGGAAGAAAAGTATTTCAGAGATTCAAGATTACAACCTCCAATTTATGTTTCGGATATAAAAAATAGAGACTCCATGCCTTTTCTTGAAAACTCACCTTGTATGGCTTATTGTAAACATTGCAGAAAAGATGTGCATACTTCTTTGGAAATACAGAGTCCACACTTTTCAACGGGTATTTTACAAATTTTTACTAGTTTATTTTCATGCTGCTCATTACCTACCTGGCTTGGAAATTTAAGAGTACACAAATGCCCAGTTTGTTCATCAGTTATAGGAAAGTGCAATTAGTTTGTTTTAATTAAATAATTAATTATCTGTTATCCTTCTACTTTATCGTAAGCATCTTACAGTAATAAATGGAAAAAAAAATCAAGCCAAAGATCGAAGAATCTAAAGTCCCAATATCTTCAAACAGAAATTTAATTAAGAAAAAAGCTCCTGTTGTAGATGTAAGAAGGCAATCACAAGTTGAACTTGATG
Organism: Stentor coeruleus; assembly: GCA_001970955.1. NCBI lineage: Eukaryota > Ciliophora > Heterotrichea > Heterotrichida > Stentoridae > Stentor > Stentor coeruleus. The sequence continues at coordinate 17,050 of MPUH01001231.1, forward strand.
CCCCTAATGCAGTTATAACAGAGAAGCTTAAATCAAAAAGAGATACAGAGTTGATTAATGCTGCGTTAAACAGGCACTTTATTTTTACTAGTCTCCCAGAAGAAAACAGGGCAATGATTATTGATCGCATGAGACACTACGCTTTGAACCCAAAGGAAATCGTATTTGAACAAGAACAAACCGGCAACACATTTTTCATTGTAATTACGGGTAAGCTCGAAATTATAGTCAACGGTAAAAAAGTTAACACCTTATCAGAAAGAGACAGCTTTGGTGAATTAGCTCTACTTCATAACACGCCAAGATCCGCCACTGTGCTCACAATAGAAAAAACCACTCTCTGGGGTCTTGACAGAAAATCATTCAGAACCGCAGTAGAAACCGTAAACGCTCAAAACTACACAGAAAACAGGCAATTCATAGAATCCGTACCTCTTTTCCAAATCCTAACAAACAGTCAAAAAGATGCCCTTGTTGGTTCTTTATCCACATTAAAATTCAGAACAGGTGAAAAAGTAGTCTGTGAAGGTGACCCAGGGGATTTATTTTACCTAATCAAAGATGGTACAGTATCATGTACCCAACGTGGAAAAGAACTACGTCAAATGTTCAAAGGTGATTTCTTTGGTGAACAAGCTTTACTATACAATAGCGTAAGAACAGCAACAATAACCGCTTTAACAGACTTAAAATGTGTGGCAATAGGCCGTGAACGTCTAACAAAAGTTCTTGGTAGCCAACTTCAACATATAATCTATCAAAACACAAAACGTATTGGTATGGAAAAATCTGATGTTTTCAGACAATTAAATCCATCTCAAGCTTTAAAAGTCCTAAATGCTTTTACAGTTCAAGTTTTTAAAAAAGGTCAAGTTGTTATACCTCAAGGTACAATAAAAGGTACAAATGCTTATATAGTCCTTAAAGGTCGTATTGTTGATAAACGCAATGTGATTATAGCAGAATTGTTTTCTTGTATTGGGGATAAAGAATTGACTCGAGATATAAACTCAGAGATTTTTGATGAGGCTATAAGTGATGGAGAATCAGCAGTGGCTGTTATAACAAGAGATGAGTTTCAAGCATGTATTGATGGGGAGTTTAGTCAAGTTGCGACAAATAATGAAGCTTATACTGTGTTAAGAAAAGTCCATTTATTTAAAAACCTCCCTAATGATAGGTTCCAAGCATTAACTCGGGCTTTAGAATTAAAAGATTTTGAAGGAGGGAGTGTCATTGTCCAACAAAACGACCCTGGGGACTCTTTTTTTATTATAAAACAAGGGAAAGTAGATGTGGTTAAAGATGGGTATACAATAAGGACTATTACAAAACATGACTATTTTGGCGAAAGAAGTGTTTTGAATGGAGAACCCAGAACTGCGACGGTTATTGCTGTTGGTGAAATCACATGCTGGGTATTACATCAAGCGGATTTTACAAGGATTATAGATGATAACATAAAAAACCAACTTGTCAAAAGGATTCAACTTCAAGATGATAATATAGCATTAAACGACTTACTTATTGTAAAAGTTCTTGGCAAAGGGATGTTTGGCAATGTTTTCCTCGCATCAAGAAAACAGCAAAACAACATTTATGCGCTTAAAACTGTAGACCGAAGGAAAATCGAAAGGTATGAAATCCAAGAAAACCTAGTCCTCGAAAGGAAAGTCCTCTTACAAATCGACCATATTTTCATATTAAAACTAGTTAAAACCTTCAAAGACCAAAAACGTGTATATTTCCTAACTGAGTTTGTTCGAGGAATGGATCTATTTGATGTACTCCGTGAGTTAAATCTTGTCACAGATAGAGATTCACGTTTTTATATAGCAAATATGATTGTTATATTAGAGCATTTACATGAAAGAGATATAATATACCGAGATTTGAAACCAGAAAATATAATGGTTGATGAAGAAGGATATTTGAAACTTATAGATTTCGGTACAGCTAAAATTGTTAGTGGAAGGACTTATACAATAGTTGGTACACCTCATTATATGGCTCCTGAGATTATTGTTGGTAAAGGATATGGTGTATCTGCTGATTTTTGGAGTTTAGGAATTATGTTGTATGAGTTTTTATGTGGAGGAGTACCTTTTGGAGAAAGTGAAGAAGATCCTTATGTTATATATGAGAAAGTACTTGAAAGAAAATTAACTTATCCAAGCTTTGTTGATCAGAGATTACCTGCAAAACCGTTTATTGAGCAGTTGTTGAGTAAAAACCCAGCACTGAGGTCTGGAGGGAGTTTTGATAACCTTAAAGGACATCCATGGCTATCTTCAATCAATTGGGTATAGTTTATATAGGACACACTGCTAAGCAAAGGTATTAATCCACCTTTTAAACCTAGGGTGCATGATTTTGAAAAAGAAATCAGAGCTGCAGCGAAAAGCATAAAAACTTATGATGAGATTATATCGAGAGAAGAAGCTAATGATAGCATCCCACCAAAAAGCAAAAAACCTAAAGCAATATATGCTAACTGGGATGAAGATTTTTAACTAGTATTCATATAAATATGGAAGAAAAATTATGCTCAAATATTAGGATGTTTCAAGAATATGGGGTTTTGATACTTGACTCATTCCAACATGAACCAATATACATTTTTTTCTAGGAGTTTTACACGGAGTTTTAAACTTCCACACAGGATTTAATCATAAGAAATAATAAATCTTCTTTTAAGCATAATAAAATATTAAAACCTGAGCTTTTTGAGAAATTTAGTGAGTTGTTAGAAATTTCCCTATCTNAACCTGAGCTTTTTGAGAAATTTAGTGAGTTGTTAGAAATTTCCCTATCTGCATATATATATAAAATTTACCCTTATTTCAGATATGATGATGAAGAGTTTGAGAATTTGCCAATAAGTTACCCATATGCATGCTTGCTTATAGTAATTGGTCAAATGCGTTATATTTTAATATTAGCATCCCAGTTATAATGAAATTAGATATAAATTTGCATATATTGTTTCATGAATCTACAGTCAAAGTTCATAAAGTACTTTTAGGGATTATAAAGATGTAATTCTTATGTATAAAGGGTATATAATATTAGGATCTTTTCCTAAACCTAAACTTATTGAATTTATGAGAATAGTTAATTCTAAAAAACTTTATATGAGAAATAAACTTTTCCTCAAAGTCGTTTGTGGAAATAAGAACTTCTACCGGAGAGAGTAGCATAAATTTCACTTGTTTTTCAAAGGTCCTTCGCTTAATTATCAAATAAATAGCTTGATTCAATTTTAATATTTTTATTCTTAATTGAGCTTCATGTAAAAAGTTCTGAATTCGTTTGGTAAGGAATGCATTATATTTCATACAAAAAGTTCTGAATTCATTTGGCAAGAAATATATTATATTTTATTTGAGAAATCTTCTAAATATTTTTTTTTCAATTACTTTTCTGATTGATTATTTTTATCTTAATGTCTATGACTCTAATATTTATTATTTCTAAGTTTAATCTTGAAAAGAATCAACAAATATAAATAACTACATTAAGAACTTAGGGTGTTCACTACTAGAT
>MPUH01001232.1:0-20589 GCA_001970955.1 Stentor coeruleus
CCTGTTCTTAATCCAAAAATAATTGCGATCGCACGCTTCCTATGTGTATTTTCTTTCAGATAAAGACAAACAAGAATATTAATTAAAATATTCAAATAAAGTAATATAAATTTGTAGTTTTTTTTTTCATCAAAGTGTTAAAGGGTTTTTTACAAAATGTATAAGTTTTTAAGGTTTTTATAGATAATTTTATCTTTTTGATAGGATATACAAATAAAGGCAATATATTAATTTATCATTATAAAAAACTAAGCCTTGCATCTTTTCCCTTCTACCCACATGCCTTCTACTTTATCTCCATTCGCACAACAAAGAATTCCTTTCCCATGCTGTTTCCCATCATTCCACTGCCCTTCATATCTTTTATTATCAGGCCATACAAAAATCCCAAATCCTTGTTTTTTATCATTAACATAATCTCCATAATATTTCCTCCCATCTGGCCATTTAAACTCCCCTTTGCCATGCATTTTATTATTGGCCCATTCTCCAATATACACTCTTCCATCACTCCACGAATATTTCCCTTGACCATGAATATTGTTAAAAAGAAAATCACCTTCATAAGAACTTCCATCAGTCCAAGTAAAAACTCCAAATCCAGATTTCTGCCCATTAACATAACATCCTTTATAAGATGATCCATCAGGCCATACTTCATGACCTTTACCATGTTGTCTATCATCAGTCCAAGTTCCTTCATAATAAGCTCCATCTGAATGTATATAAATTCCTCTACCATTAGCTTTATCATCAATCCAATCACCTTCGTATACATCACCATCACTATGTATTAATCTTCCTTTACCTGTAGCTTTATCACATTTCCAATATCCCTCATATTTCGACCCATCACTCCATAATTGGTACCCTTTTCCATGACGTTCCCATTTTACATTCCATTCCCCAACATAAATCGAACTGTTATCTAATTTCATTGGAGGTTTCTTTTGAACTTTTTCATTATCATATTCTTGTTCTGAGTATATATATGGACCTAATCTTAATTCAACAGACATAGTCACAGTATTAGAGAAATCTTCTGGTATTGAGATAAGTTCTTCAATTTTCGAAACATTTAATGAACTTAGTTGAAGATTTGATAAGAATTTAGTTTGTAATGGGAATGAACTTTTTTGTGATATGTACATCCTGAGGAATTTTTGAAGGTATAAAATGCCGTCTAATGAATAGTAACCTGAATCTTGCTCTGAGTAGAATTTAAGCCTTTGGGACTCTTTTTCTATAGAGATTTGATGGTCTTCTGAATTATAAGATTTTAGGCATGTACATTTAGAACCCATGTTTGATGTTTATTATCTGTTTTGAAGTACTTCAATACTTATGATATACATATAGAAATTCTGAAAAAAATAGGTAATATGATTGTGGGATATGATGTAAACAAATTATGCATTTTTATCATATAAAAATAAACCAAATAGAGAATTATTTATTGAAAATCCTATATTAATACCTTAACACCCAATAATATTATTATAAAACTTTTCAAACACTCAAGATTACTTATCAAAAAAAAAAATATTAATTTTTTTACCCATTATTAGTTTGCTTTAAGGAATTCATCTGGAGTTGCAGAAATAATATCAATAAGCTGTGCACAAACAGGGTCTTCTGATTCCCCACATACAATCTCTATCTGCCTAAGTTTCTGGAAATAGAAATTTCTCTCTTCTTCCACTTGTTGTATATCTTCCTGAAGTAGTTTATAATTAGAAACCTGATTCGTCAATTCTTGTTCTAAAGAAAGCACAAGGTCTTTAAGTTGATTTTTTCTCTGTTGATTAAGATCTGGTGAAAGTCTTTCAGAAACATCAAAATCTGGGTCATTTGGGATTAAATGTGAGCTCATATGGACTTCAAAATTAGTTTTATCATTAGGAATTTTCTTTTGTTTTTTATATGCTTCAATTCTCTTAGCATAAGCTGGGTATCTTTCTTCAACAGAATCTTTATTTTGAAGCCAATATTGATAAAGCCATTGAAGGAAGTCCATATTATCAGGAAATTTGCTTCTTGACAACTTAGCTGTATCGATAGTTCTTTTAGATCTAAGTTTTATCATAGCATCTTCAAGAACTTTAAGATTTTTATAATTGTCATCTTCACTACGAGGATAAACTGATTAGAGATTACAGTTCAATTTGATTAAAGCTACAGTTTTTGGGTGAAGTAGGTCGATTAGTTGGCAATATGCAATACCATCACTTAGAGCTTCGATTCTTGGATAATCAGATTCGGTCATTTCGTTAATCCAGCTGAGAAGTTCGAGTCTCCCTAGTTTTCCTCCTTTTTTCATATTTATTGGAGTTCAATGAGTTTTTATATTTAAATTGGAATATAGGGATTTAGAAGGTCAGAAAAAAGAAGGTTAATAGGATTTTATATATAGTTTATGGGAAAATTATTGATTTATATGGGAATGTCATTGAGGATATAAGATTTTAGGGTTAGAGGAATACTTGGGTTGGAATAGGGTTTTATTTTAGAAGAAGGTATGTTGAATGATAAGTTTTTAGGTTGTTGGATTAGTATAAGAATTCTAATTAGGGTTTTTTATATGTTAGGATTGGAGATAAGATCCTGTATTAGATCTTTTAATGTGATGATGATAAAATTAAGAAAAATATGATTGTAGGGAAAATATTATCGGTTTGGTAAATTTTTATAGGCTAAAGGTCATTTTTTTTCAACCTAAAAGAATATTTTTATGCAAACATAAAAAAACTATCATTTCAATAAATTTCAAACTTATGTCGATAAATCCAATTTTCCATGCAAATAAACAAACCGATTCTATCTTAGGTAGAATTTTCTTGTTTATTCGGAGAAAGCAGGACTTATCGATTATTTTTATTTAGAATAATTTTATCCCTTTAAGTTGAATAAATTTTAAATTTACGACAATTGTAGTCAATAGCATTTATTAATTAAACTACTAGCTGCCAAACGGGTTGTAGATAGATCTATTTATGCTTTCATCATTATATCCAAAAGACATTTCAAGTTCATTTCTTTCCTTAGCCTTATAATTTCTTATCTCCAGATTAGGTTTTCTAAGTTTCGCCACTTGTAATGCACTATCGCTCATATCATGTGGTATCAAAGTTTTATATTCCTCACATGCAGCAACCCTAATTTTCTTCAAAGTTTCATGCACAGATTGATTTATGGAAGGTAAAATATATCTATTGCTTCTAATCTTTCCATCTTCTGTTATATCAGGTATCTTAATAGAATCTGCATTCAAACTTCTATTTATATTAGGAGAGGCTTTTCTCCTTAGTATAATTGGTTTTAACTTGCAACGAGGTGAAGCTTTATCAACTTTACTAAAAGGATCAATTGTAACAATTTGCTTATGTCCGCTGATCCTACAACTCATTAAAGATTTCTCTGAGTTGCATGTCAAATCGTTTTTTCTTGATGTAGCCTCTGGACTAAAAACTAGTCTCTTAGCTTTGGCACTACGGGAACTATGCATTAAAATTGATAAAATTATAAACAATAGACTAGTGAAAGGATATGTACTAGAAAAGAATAAGAAGAATGAGTTTGTATAGATGACTTTATGAGAATTTTAATGGAATGGGCTTATAAATACTTATTTGTCATATATCATTTGACTAATTCAAAAAATAGATTTTCGAAATTACTTGGGTTTTTATTTATTTTAAAAAGAATAATACGATTGTTTGAATTAGGTTTTTATTATGATCTTTAATTATATTTATCCTGTAGAATATTTTACTTGTTAAAATGTTGTATCTTTTAAAGTGTCTTTTAGGAAAAATATTGATAGTAAATGTTGATTGCGTTATAGAGTTTATCATCATTTCTATAATTTTCCGATTTAAGATATTCCAAAAAACCTAAAACCAAACCCATTCTTATTTTATATCAAATTTAATACTAAATGCGCTACAAACCTCGAAAATTTCCTAATTTTTTCAGTTTGTTTATTCAAATTCTCCTGTATTTTAGCTTTTTTTTCTATATTCTTGATTTTCTTAGCAACACTTTTATTCAACCCTTTAGCAGTATCTACTATTGGAACGACTAGTTTTCCAAAAAGTATCTGACAAAACATTTGAAAATCAGAACACGATTTATCATAAATATCGCAATGTCCCCAAGTATAATTTCTCACATAAACCACTTTATTATCAACTTCAATCATATTCCCAGCTGATATCACAGCAAAAGGAGGAACTGGTCCTAAATCCCCAGAACTTAATACCCCAATATCATCTCCCATACCTCCAGCAATATCATAAAATTTAATCCCAGCTTCAGCACATTGACATATAAAATTTCCTTTAACTTGAATTAACTCATTAGAAGAATAAGAATCTGCTTTAACTATTATTGGGATAATACTGATGTATTTCTGAAGATAATGCATTAGAAACAAATCATTTTCTTTACATCTTGGCCCTTCAACCATAAAAAACGCAGCATGGATTCTTGGGTCTTCTAATTGGTTTTTTGGGACTAAATGTTTATTATTTTTATAATCAAGAACTTTGCTTGTAATAATCTGAATAATACTTTCAAGCCATTTTTCTTTTGTAGTAAAAAACCCATAGCCAGGGGTGTCTATAAGTTTACATTTGAGTTCTAAGTCGTTATAATAAAGTGATTCAGTATATTCTATAAAATTTCTTGTTGGAATTGTAGAGATTTGCTTATTAGCTTTGATGGTTGTTATCCCAAAATGCTGGGCTAGAATTGAATTGATAAAACTTGATTTGCCTATATTTGAATCGCCTAAGAATAAAAGATTGTAGTTTATAGGCTTGTTTAGACGTTGAATTAGTGCTTCGTTTATTAGATTTAATTGTTGTTTCTTTTTTAGAGTTGATGTTGGGGTTGGAGGCTGAGATTTTAATAATGGGAATTTTAAAGTTGTTGCACTGAAGGTACGATGGGTTAGGTGTTGCTTAGGAAGGATATTGTGAGAACTGATTGAGTGGTTTGGGAAATGAGTGAATTTGCTATCGAAACTCATTTTTTGTATTGGAATTAGATGGGGTTTTTTTTTCGATAGAGTTTGGAATAATGAAGGGTTAGGAATTTTGGATTTATTAATGAATTGTAAGAGTATATGATGCTTGTGGGGATTATGTTTCGGATGTTGGATAGGATTTTAATAAAAATAAAGCTTTGGATGTTTATGATACTTAAAAAATTAGAGTTTTGCTGTGAATATTTATACCCATCACAATTTTCTATTAGAAATTAGTGAACAATACATGCTTTTAAACCCTACAAATTATTTTTTATAAGCATAGTCACATAATAAACTTTATCTAAAATATTTAATAGCATAATTATCATACTAACATTCCATACATAATACTTTCAATATACAAACTTCAAATTTCTTTATTTAATTATCAAAAAAAGTATTTTCATCACAAAATTATCATCCTCAAACACAATCAAAAAAAAAAATCTTCATGATAATAAATAATAACCTATAAAAGACTTCCCATAAAAATCCAAATCCTAAAACCATAGACAATAATTTATCTCAAATAAAGTTAAATATCAACATTTCACTTTACCCAACCCCATATCATAAATTTCTTAAAACAAAATCCTATAACAAATAAAATCTTATACCGAATCAGCACAAAGTTTTACCCATAAGAATTTTTAATACCCATAATTTCTTTTATACCAATAACCTTTTCACAACTAATCCTATAAAAAAAAAACTAAATTCTTACTCTTAAGAAAATCTATTACTTTAACTACTCAGCTGAAGTTGCCAACTTTCGGAGTCTAGTAACATTATGACGTGCGGCTAAAGCTGCAGGGGTTGTGGGTGTCCATGCTCCTCCAGCTATAGTTTTAGTGCACTTTTTACAATGCCAGATTCCTACTGATTGTCTTTTCATAGCTTGTTTTCCACAGAACGGACAAACATAAGTGTCGTGTTGTGAAATTTCAATTTTCTTGACCATCTTCCTTAGTGAGGCACCATACCTTGTCGCGTATTTCCCTACAATTCCGACCTTCTTAGTACGTTTCCCCATCCAATAAATATGTCAAGTCACTAAAAATCACTATGGCTTAAGATAAAATTGTATTAAGTTCAGATTGTATTTTTTACATGTGTTTATTTTGTATATAAGTTATGATAATGTTTATTATTAGATTATTGAAAAGTTGTTTAATGAGATGAAAATTGAAGGTTGGATGTATTTTTAATGATTTAGGGTAAGATGAGTTTGCTTTTTTTTGGTTTTATAGAGAGTTTAGGAAAGGATGATATAATAAAAATGAGTGATTATGATGAAGTAAATTCAGTGTCAAAAGGTAGTGCTTCGGTGGTAAGATCGAAAAAACAAGCGAGACTTAGACCAGGGTCGCTTCCTTGGGAAGAAGAATCTATGACATTTTCTAGAGACAAAGGAGCTTTGCTACTAAAACTGCAACGAGAAAACATTGAGCTACGCAAAAAACTTAAAGACTTCAACTCACAGCTTAATGATATCATCGAAAAAGCAAACCAAAACAAACCCAAAAAGCCTCCTTCAGACCCTAATCCTAATAATATCTTAGAAACTGCCACAAAAAAACTTCAAAACTATGAGTAACTAATAAGCAGAAAAGAATATAAACGCTTAGAAAATCGTCACTCACGACTAAGTGACCCAAATTACGAAGGACAACTAAGATCGCAAGTCAACGAAATGAAAATCAAAGTCCAAAACTATGAAAACAAACATAAAAAACGAGGAGCTGAGCAAAAAATCCGTGAAAAAGAACTTACTGATGTTCTAGACACAGGGGAAAAAATTGAGCTTCAAAAACAATTCATAGAAATAAACACAGAGCTTTCAGTATACGCACAAAGATATGAAAAACTTCAAGAACTCAATGATAAAACATGCCAAAGCTATCAAGACATAACATCAAAACTCAAAGATTTTGAACGACAATATGAGGGTATTAAAGATAAAGAGTATTTTTTAATAGAACCAGAACATAATCCTAGACATGAAAACAAATCTAAATTAGAAAAATTACATTCGGCGAATGTTGGTAAAATTGATAGTCAAATTAAAGCTCTTAGTTTGAAAATCAAAAAACTTAATGAAGAGTTTAATAATTGTAAAGAAAATGAGAATAAGATGATGGAAGATTTGAAGAAAAAAACTGATGAATATAGGGCTATGCAAGCTGAACTTAATGATTTGCAGATAAAAGCTATGTCGAATAATCAAAAGAAGCTTATGAGTCAGAATAGTTTATCAGATGATTATGTTTTTGCTACTGAAAAATTCATGAATTAAATAATTGTGTGGTTAAATATTAAATGAATATAGATTAAAGAGTTTAATTTTTGTTAGATTATGGATTAGAAAATTTTGTAAGGGATAAAAAGAAGTAGTGAATTTTTGAAAAGAGATTTTGAAGTATGTATTTTATAATTATAAATTAGTGNGGGATAAAAAGAAGTAGTGAATTTTTGAAAAGAGATTTTGAAGTATGTATTTTATAATTATAAATTAGTGTTTTAAATCTGATTGCAAGATTACTAGTAAGAGTAGGTGTTCATTTCTCCCACTGTACTATTAAAACTGCAATCATTAATTATGAAGGTTGTAATTATTACTTATATTTTGGAATGATTATCTATAACCCTAAAATCCACTTAGTATTCATAATTCTATTGTCCATAATACTATCAAATTTCAGAAATTCATTCAGTATTCAATTATAATACAAGGATTATAAAGACCATTACTTTATTATAAATAACGAGGAGTAGTAAAAAAAGGAAGATTTTGGTAATCTAAGAGGAAATTTTTGCATATTTTTCAACAAAAATCGTTTCAAAAAGAATCAGTTTTCCTATAAATTTTATATAAAATTTTATTTTTGTATATAAGGAACCATAATATAGCATAAAAGCAAAGCTAGGAGTTTTTTAAAAGAATATGATAATCTTTTATAGTAATATTAATTGTTAGTACTTATAGGAATATATTCTACTATTGCATGCAAAAACATAAAAAATAAAGGTCTTATTTAATAAATAATAATATTTACTAAACAATAAATCACTAAGCAAAAGTTGTAGAATTTTGCCTCTTTTTTTAAGATTATTATACTAGAATAATGCATATATAAATCATGTGCTATAAAATCAGAAAAACAAACAATATTTATGCTGATTTTTACATCTTTACACTCCTAAATATATATTTAAGATATTATCCTCAAAACAATTAAATATTTTTCATGAACTTTTTCTTATCTTTACAACATAAAATCTACCACAATTCAAAAATCACATCGGGCTTGTATCAAATAAATTATTGATTACCTATAAATATTTTATCAGTTTCTATCTTTTGAAAAAAAAACTTTTTCTTTAATAAATAAGTGATGAAATTACATGTCATTATTTTATAACATAATATTATAATGGAAAATAAACCAACTTACTCAAGTCTCAAAATTGTGGATGAAGACTTAAAATCAGTAAATTCTCAGTTATCCACTCTAATATCCCAAAGCTATTATAAGACAAACAAAGTGAAAACTATTAAAAATGATGGCCCGAAGATAAAAAGTGTATTAAAAAAAACCCTAATCGACTCAGAAGCTCAATATAGCACAAACATCAATAAAAGAATCCTAGAAACAACTTTTCAGCTCCCCCAAATCATAAAAGATATAATCCCATATGAGAAAATGCTTAGAAGAGAATCAAAAATTGAAATAAATCGTAAAATTTCTATGTTAGTAGTCAAAAACTCAAAATCAACATCAACCCTTAAAAAACCTTCTAAATGTCCCCAAATGCCAAAAATTAAACAGAAACTTTGCAATAGTTATTCTGAATCCAACTCCAATAAGCCATTATCTTCCCTTAAAGCTAAAATCAAAAAAAAAATGCTCCCTCTAGAATACGTAAAAATCAACATATCCAAAAAAAACTCCCTTCTTCAAAGCTTAAAACCTATACAAGTTGGAAAAATAATGGAAAACCTTGGAAATCATAATAAAAATATTAAATCAATAAACACTTGTATTAGTCCTTCACATAAAATCTCAGATTTTTTTAATGAGTCTGTTTATAACTCAACAGCAAATGTTAATAAAATACAAAAACATCAAGGGATAACTGAACTTCCCCCTATAGATAAAGAGAAAAATCTTACTGATTATTTTAATAGAGTTATTAGAGAGTTTGATTTAGAACATGTTGATTGTACTGAGAAAGAGGCTGTGAATATTTTTGATTTGTATTTACCTAAAGATAATTAGAATATTATTTTTGAAAATTGTTTTAAGTTTATATATGGTTTTTTGTTTGTTTTTGATTAACTTTTTTTTATGATATTAGTATTTTTAAGTGGAAATACTGAGTTATTGTTTGAGATTTTTTTATTATAATTAGAATATGTACAAAGTGTGAATAGGGTTAATGTAAAAGTTGTTAGACTTTAGGAAATAAATTTTTTTTGAAGTGATAGGTTTTATAATAAAGAAATTTAAGGTTGAGAGGAATGGGATAGGAAATGGGAAATGCTTTAAGGCATTTTCAAATGTGGGGTTTAATTAGAGATGATAGCAAAAATAAAACCAAAACCTACAGACTCCTCATACGCAATTAAATAATTTTAAAGGGTAAAAAAACTGCTACCATGCAAAAAATCCAAGACATAAAACATAAAATTAAAGAATTACCTTCTAAAAACCTGTTAAAAACCATAATTTCTTATCCTTACTCATAAATTCAACAATCTTTCATATTCCATAAACCAATAATCCTACTCCCAACCATAAATCCTCTTCTCCCAAACCTATTATTTTCAACATAAAATCTTCCCTTACAAAATACACATAAAATTTTCTACCTAAAAATCTAACTCTTAACTACTAAATAAAGTAATCAATAAGCAAAGTGGCCATTTCATCAGGCTGTAAATAATTCTTAAGCCATATTTTGCATATCATATCTTCAGCACTCCAATAAACATTAGCCGGGATAAAAGTTGGAATCATTCCTGACGACAATTTATAAACTGATTCAGGAGCAGCAGTACATCCATAAAACACTAAAGTAGAAATATAAGGCCATTCTCCAGTTTGTCTAGTATACCCATAGCTAAGTTGTTGTAAAGTCAAATAATCAAATGTACTATTATGTGAGAAAAACTGATACTCAACTTCTAAATAGCTTCCACTAGCCATAGTATTATAAGTAGTTCCATCATCAAATATAATCGACCCAATAGCATCAAATCCAGGTCCTTGGGTTATAATAAGACTAATATTTGAATATCTAGTATCTCTAAGAGACATAGCCGTGTTAAAATTATCAACAATAGGGATAATAAACCCTTGAGCAATATGAATATTAATAAGCCCAGGCCATGGCATATCAAGATATACAGAGTTATCATAATCTAAGAAAATATACTCTCCTGTATATAAATCATACCAATTATCATCTGGGAAATAAGATGTTGATCCTGTGATACCATACCATAAACATGGATGAACAATAAGTGCTTTACCTAACATAAATGAAGCTGTAGCATTATATAATAAATTAATATCATTAGGATATTCCCAATAAGCTGGTTTGAAAAACATTCCTCCTTCAAGACTGATTCTCATCATATGAGTATAATAATATAATTGAAGCATATATTTGTTACGTATAGATACTTGATTAGTTTCAATTAACTGAATTCCAAATGCCCATGGTTCTTGTGGTATTGATGATGCATTATTATGATTACGAGAAAATGGATACATAGTTCCTAATTGAGTCCATCTTGCACAGAGTTCAAGATTTGTGTTACCAAGAAAACCACATATGTCAGCACCCATCATAGGAATTCCAAACATACCAAAGTTGAAAATCCCAGTAATGGAATATTCCATATAAGCCCATTGAGAGAAGTTGTCTCCAAGCCATTTTGAAGCCCATTTATGATGGCCTGGGAAGGAACTTCTAGAAATTATGAAAGGTCGGGTTTGTTTTTGGATGAAATACTGAGCTGTAGCTTTACTTCCAAGATATCCATAAAGAGAATGCATGTTATACTCAGTTTGCCCATTAGCATGAAGGGCAGCAACATCTAAAGATCTTGTGTTTATATCTTCACCTGGGGTCCAAGGCATGGTTTGATTATTAATAAGTGAAGTTGGATAACCTAAACACCCTGTTATAAAATTGCTAGCTTCGTTCATGTCAAACCAGATTCCTGAAAACGACACAGTTTGTTGGAAAGAATTCAAAGCTCCAACCCAATAATCTGTAGCATTCTTACTGAACCAGTCAACAAAAGTTGCATTACCAGGCCAGACCTGTCCAACACAAGGAGCATTTGGGGCATAAGGGTTCATAATCCAAACATTGCTATTAGTTCCATTCATATAATAACTATCACTAAAATTCTGAGCAATTCCAGCATCAACAATAGGAATATAATTTTTACCAGTTGCTAATAAACTATCAACAAGTTGAGTCATGTTACTTAAAGGATAATTAACTGGATCAAAAACAAAGTCTTGTTTATTAAGCATATAATCAATATCATTCCATAAAACATCTAAAGGTAAACCATAATAAGTGTAATTATCATAAACTTCTTGTAACATAGAAACATTAGTATAACCCCAACGGCTTTGATGCCATCCTAAACTCCAATAAGGTATTTCAACAGGTGGGCCGATAAGTTGATGATACTGGAAAATAACATCTTCAGGCTGAGGACCAATAAAAAGCCACATATCAATTATCCCTCCAGTTGATCTAAATGTTAAAGTTTGAGGACCGACTATAGCTGACATAGCATTAGCATTATATAAAAGTCCTCCAAAAGCTAAACCACTATCATCATCGACTATCATATAAAAAGGTTGAGAACTATACATATTTGCATCTTGAGATTGCCCATCATCAACAGGTGAAGTTCTATCTCTAGACCATAAAGTATAAGTCCCAGGGGGAACTATAAATGAAGTTATTCTTTCACCAAGGCCCATAACATTAATCCCATAGCCATAATTACTTGTAAACAATATATCTTGATCATCATAACTAAACCATAAACTAGGATCTAGATTAAAAATCACTCTTTTATCTGAAGATCTAATAACTTGAATACCCATTGGATTTTCACTGACTGTAACATTATAAAGTCCCATATTTCCTTGGATTGTATAGTTTGTAAAATCATATGGGACTTCAAAACGAGTGTTTTGTTGATCAGTGATTCTGATTCTTATACGTTGAGGGTTATCATATGTTATATTGAGAAAGAGTTTTGTAATGACTGTCTCATTGGCACTTTTGAGATTGCCAAGATGATAAGTTGCTGTAGCTGTAATGCCATTGGATGTATATGAAATATTAGAAAGATCATAAGGATTATCTTTACCTTGGTTTAAGTTGTATGCTGAAACCAGGAAAAAACACCCTATGAGGACTAGCATTGGTGATGATTTGACCATATTTATTATTCGCCAATAAGGAAATTAGTATAAAGTTTAGATAAGGACTAGGCTTTGTTTGTAATGATGGAGAAAATATGTTTTTATATAGGATTTTGATGGCAAATTGAAAGATCATGTTTTATATACAACTAAATCCATACCTTAGCGGTTTTATAATGAAAACTTTTCCTTTTTGCGATTGGCAATGGGGAATAAAATGCTGGTCCAGGAGGTTTTTTCTTTGCACTTATCCACCCTCGTTTACTTTCTGATAAAAACACCGCCCCGGTTACTAAAGCTTTATGACTTTCATGTTGTAAGCTATACTCTCCTGGTCCTGGGATCATATTTTTAGTCTTCCTTCTCACAGGTTTCCCAAACCGATCTACTTCTGTAGCTAAAAACATCGATGAAGGTTTTATTTTCCCTAAGACCTCAAGATTATATTCTCCAGGTCCTGGAGTTGTTAATACAACCGGTTTAGCATGTGGGTCATATAAATTAACTTGTTCTCTTTTACAACTAGAAGGTTGGATAAAAGGTGCTGTAACATATCCTGAACTCTTAGGTTTAATAGGATTATATTGCCATGGTGTAGGGTTATCAAAATCATTAGATTTCATTCTTTTAGTTGAACTTTTAAACATGGATGTAATTTCACGTTCTGATGCAAGTTTTTTAGGCTCGTAATAACCTGGAGATGGGATTTGAAGGGTTCTTTCTGTTGTTCTTGCCCGTCCATTTATGGTTATTGAATTTGGTTTATATGATTTGTGGTTATAAGTTCCTGGACCTGGTACAGAGGTTGTGTATTGGAGTTTTTTAAAACGAGATGAGTTGCTAACGTAAAAACCTTTTTTATTTGACGAAGATGGGGGTTTTTTTGGCTCATAGTCACCTGGTCCTGGCATTTTTATGATTGAAGATGTGGTAAAACGTTGGGCTGAAGAATTAAAACCATCGTAGTGGGATGGGATTGTTAGGATTTGCTCAATTTTTGTTGGGATAGAAGGCTGAGATAGACGGTTGTAAGCATCAACTACTGGGCCTTTGAAGAGTTTGCCAGAGATTTCTTTGCCCGCCTGACGATATGAAGTCTTTTCTCCCATTAAATAATTATTTTTTTGAGAAAACAGGATTTGGATTTTGAATGTTAGATTGTCAAGTTTTTATTTGTAGGTTTGTATTTTTATTTAGGAATAAAAATTTATATGAGATTAGATAATTATAAATATACAGAAGGTTTTATATAAAATAAAGAGAATTATTTAAGATTATTGAAATGATTTTTGATGTGTTGAATTTTGTTTATGGTATATGATTCATGTAAAAGGGAAATTAATTCTTTTATAATATAAAAAACTAATAACAATTTTTTTTCAGTATCACTTGCTAATCAAAATTATTTAAAAATAATCTGCTTACAATGAAATCACTATAAAATGAATCTATCTTCAAAGAAAAGACCAATAGTTAAAAAAAATAAACTGCAAATAGCCACTCAATTGACAAACCTCCCATTTATGTTTTCAGTAGGTGTGGGTAATGAAACTAACTCAACATCATCTTCTGATCGAAAAGAAAACAAAGGCTTAAAAATTTCAAAAAATCAAAAATCAAGCTTTACACAAGAACTTAGAAAATTAGGTATATCAGCAAAGTCTATACCTGAAAAAAACCCTTTAAAATTGAATTCTCAAAGAGAAGAGTCTATATGTAACAATCAAACTGGTCTTCCTTTTCAACGACGTGCACGAAGTTCATCACCTCCAAGAGAAAATTTGAAGGTTGGAGAAAAACAGCATAACTATTTATTTGCCCCAAGAAGTCCTGTAGTTGTCTCACATAAAATCAAGTCAAAAGAAGACTTTACTGGAATCTGTAGGGAAAGTGGGTTCTTTCATATGGATGATGATGAGGATTTAAAGAACCTTAAAGAAGAATATTGGAAATTACTAGAAAAAGCATCTAGTAAGTATAGTGATTATAAGGATGATGTTGGGGATGAAGATGAAATAGATGAATTTGAGAATCAGTACAGTTATGGAAACCAGAAAAAAACTTCTAAATAATATGATTATTTATATTGAATATTGCTATTAAATTTTATATATTTCTTCTAAGTAACTCCTTTTATATTATACGTTAATATGTATGATATTAATCATTTATTATTGAAAGTATCTTTAAAATATGGTTTACAATAAAAATAATGAAAACCTTATGTTGAAAAAAGTATTTAAAACTTATGAATATTTATGTAAAGGTCAAATAACTAAATAAAGCTATTTATTTATACGTCTATTATTTGTAGGAGTACTATCTTGAATTGGAGGACTCACAACAATCAATGGGTTTGCAATTTCATTGTTTCGACTCTGAGATTCATTTATTGGAAGTCTCTCAGCAGCCTCACCAGTAGGAATTATTCTATAATATTTCTTATTGAAATCCTTTATTCCTTTAATAGTAAGTATCCAATAAATTCCAACAAGAAAAGGCCAAGCTATAGTTAAAGCAATACAAATTACAGATGCTAATTCTCCACATATAGGCTTTTTCCCAGAATAAGGGTATGAATATGAGCATCCTGAAAACTGAAGATCTTCAAGAGCAACCCAATAATAAAAGCTTATTTAATATATAAAACAATCTGCAAAATCGCACATGCAGTATAAACTATAGCAGATATCCAAAAATTAAAAGTTAATAAATACATGCCTTTACTTTTCGACATAGAGGCTAGAACACCTTTAGCATTTAAACCAAGGACGATACATCCAACCAAAAATATAATCAGCAAATTACCCCCCCCTTCATCCCATGTTTCTAAAAAATCGCAGTCTGTCTGACATGAATCATCACAAAAATTCTTGCATTCTGAATAATCATAAGTGTAATTGCATAAAGAGATTATAGATGATTGAGTTATTTTATTGAATTCTAAGATATCATTTGTGGATAAAGTTTGATTAACTGGACAATATGCTATAATATTAGAGTTTGGAGAGGTTAAGGCACCAATATAAATATATTCAATATCATCAATTTTCCAAGTTTGGGAAAACCATTTGTCTATTGATATACAGTATACAATAGGAGTAAATACTATAGCATTGAGCATAAATAGTATGAATATATAAACATAGGAGGAATTTGGAAACTTTTGAGTTCGTTCAGAGTCCATTTATTTTTTTTAACAGAAATAATTTTTATATAAATTAAATATTTTAAAGATTTGGATATTATATGATTGGAATATATGGAATAATATTGACATGTATCGAAATTATGTTGTTGACTAAATTGGTATAACAGAATGAATTAATTTTTTGATGAAGTAAAAAAAATTATATTTACTGGGATTATGGATAAAGTAGGAAAGTGAATTTTTATATATTTTGAGATATGAATAAGTGGTATACGTGAAGAAAAATATTAAAAAGTTTATGAAAATGATAAGATTTTTAGAGGGTTGATGGTATTTTATGTCCTGGTATGGTCATAAAATAATCTAATAATCTATATTTTTTGTTTGCTTAGGAATTATTTTTCTTTAATTTTTATACAAATCGCTTATAATAAATAAATCTATCTTAAATTACAGTTTTTCAAAGCGTTATTTTATAAATGAGGCATACTTGATAAGACTAAAATTGAGAGAAAAAAAAAACAACAGGAAATTTAATGATTATTGGCCAGACTTAAAAAAATTGGAAAAAGACTATAAAAGAAATTGCAATTTTTTTTAAAGGTTATAATTTTGATAGGCTTGTCAACCCATAAGACCTATCCTTAATATTTAAATATAATTTTAACTATTGAAATACTTAATGCATGACAAAATTAAATCACAAAACATTTTTTATAAAAACCATTGCATTCCCAACATCAAAAAATTAAAAAAAAATCCTACAAAGCTTTATTCAATCTATAATACAATATACATCTCCCTTCAAAACCTATTATCTTATAAAACACATACACCTTTTCTATTCAAATCCTTATCTAATGCATTTTGATATTATATATTTATAATATCACTTTATATAAAACTTGAATTATATGGAAAATCGAGCCTGTCCATAAAAAATGAATATTCTCATATCTCTAGAAATGAAGCTTTATCCGAATAAAAGACTTTTACCTTTTTCTAACCCTTGATTGTCTTAAAGAGAAAGTTTTATTGTCTACCCTCAAAAAATTCTAATATCTCAATGAGAAAAAACGAATATTGGATTCAAAATCAAAAATGGTGTTATAGACATACTAAGATAGATTTATCATTTACGGTGATATCAGCAAACTTTTTAAAATTATTCTTTTTTTAAAGAAGAAGAAAAAGAGGGTTATGCATTAAAGTACCTTGATCATTTGGAAAAACTTCATTTTTGTTAGTCTCGTAGGTAGAAAAATAGATGCTCATACTTCTTAGTGTCTTTATATCATTTATTTCAATAGGATATAAATCCAATTGAAGATCAAAATAAGAAAAATTCAAAAATTAAACTATTCGATGATGAAATCAAACCTGGTAATCATAAAGTACATAAAGTTATAATATGTAATGAATCAAATACTCTTCTTTATTTGAGAGGTAAAAAATTAATTCCTGTTTTACCTGATTTATATTGGTAAATGCTTATCTTTATTTGATAAATATATAGCACCTTATAATCATGTTTATAAAAACAATCAAAGCTTTATGTTGAAAAGTATTTAAACTTATGAATATATACAATTCTAATAACTAAAGAAATTTATTTATTTCTACGTCTATTGCTTGGAGGGGCACGTGGAGGAGCACGTGTAGGAATACTATCCTGAATTGGAGGGCACACAACAATCAACGGGTTTGCAATTTCATTGTTTTGACTCGGAGATTCATTAAAAGGAAGTCTCTCTCCAGCAGCTACATTAACAGGACTTATTCTATACAATTTCGCTTTGAAATCCTTTAATCCTTTAAAAGCAAATATCCAATAAATTCCAACAAGAAAAGGCCAAGCTATAGTTAAAGCAATAGAAAGTACAGATGCTAATTCTCCACATATAGGTTTTTTCCCAGAATAAGGGTATGAATATGAGCATCCTGAAAACTGAAGATCTTCAAGAGCAACCCAATAATAAAAGCCTACAATCTGCGAAATTGCACATCCAGTGTAAACTATAGTAGATATCTTAAAAGTATAAATAAAAAAATATATGCCATTTCTACTCGCCACAGAGCCTATAACAATCATAGTATTTATAGCAAGGGCTGTACACACAACCACAGATATATACATTAAAACATATCCTCCTTTTGCCCATGTTTCTACAAAGTCACATTCTTTCTGACATGAATCCTCACATGAATTCTTACATTCTGAATATTGATGATTGTAATTGCATAAAGGGATTAAGAATGATTGAGATATTTTATTTGATTCTAAGACATCGCTTGCGGATAAAGTTAGATTATCCGGGCAATATATTATGATATTTGTGTTCGGGAAGTTCAGGGCACCAATATAATTGTATTCAATATCAGCAATTTTCCAGGTTTGGGAAAACCATTTGTCTATTGATATACAGGATACAAGAAGGACAAATACAATAACATTGAGCACAGTAAGTATGAACATGTAAAAGAAAGATGATTTTGGGAACTTTGGGGTAATTGCTCTATTCATTTATTTATTCAACAGAAATAATTTTAATGTAAAATTAGATATTTTGAAGAATCAGATATTGCGGGATTGGAATATGAGGGTTTAGATTGACATATTCTAAATATATTTTAAATAATATCATGAGTTTGCTTGAAGAAATATATTAAAAGTTTATGGTAAAAATAATATATTTTAGAGGATTGATTATAGTTTAAATATGTTAATGAGATTATGATTTTTGGATATTTTCTTTAAGATAGTCATATAGAGACATTTTTTTATATTATATAATAATGGATTAAAAAGTTTTAGTTCGATATTATAATTATATTTTGCAAGTAAATTATGAATAGTTTACTTTAATTAATATTGTGAATGATATATAATCATTGGGCTTTTCAAAGTAGACTCAATGTATTTTCCTTTCTTTTTAATTTAGAATTTATATTTTAATAATAAATTCTGCTTAAAGCTATTCGATGATGAAATCAGACCTGATAATCATAAAGCACTTAAAGCTATAATATATAATAAATCAAGCATTCTTAGATATTTGGAGGGTAAAATATTAATTCTTGTTTTACCTATTGTAATATTGACAAATGCTTATCTTATTTGATAGATAGATAGCATCTTTATAAAAAAATAATCAAAACTTTATATTGAACTTATGAATATATACAATTCTAATAACTAAAGAAATTTATTTATTTCTACGTCTATTACTTGGAGGAGCACGTGGAGGGGCACGCGTAGGAGTACTATCCTGAATTGGAGGGCACACAACAATCAGTGGGTTTGCAATTTCATTGCTTTGACTCGGAGATTCATTTAATGGAAGTCTATCTCCAGCAGCTACATTAACAGGAGTTATTCTATACAATTTCGCTTTGTAATCCTTGATTCCTTTAATAATAAGCATCCAATAAATTCCAACAAGAAAAGGCCAAGCTATAGTTAAAGCAATAGAAAGTACAGATGCTAATTCTCCACATATAGGCTTTACCCCAGAATAAGGGTATGAATATGAGCATCCTGAAAACTGAAGATCTTCAAGTGCAACCCAATAATAAAAGCCTACAATCTGTAAAATCGCCAATGCAGTATAAACTATACCAGATGCCCAAAAAGTATAAATTAAAAAATATTTGCCATTTTTGCTCGCCACAGAGCCTATGACAATTTTAGTGTTTATAGCAAGGGCGACACATACAACTACAGATATAAACTTAAAAGTATACCCTCCTTTTGCCCATGTTTTGACAAAATCACATTCTTTCTGACATGAATCCTCACATGAATCCCTGCATTCTGAATATTGACGATTGTAATCACATAAAGGGATTATGAATGATTGGGATATTTTATTTGATTCTAAGACATCACTTGTGGATAAAGTTGAATTAGGCGGGCAATATATCAAAATATTTCTGTTCGGGAAGTTCAGGCCACCTATATAATTGTATTCAATATCAGCAATTTTCCAGGTTTGGGAAAACCATTTGTCTATTGATAAACAGGATACAAGAAGGACGAATACAATAACATTGAGCATAATTAGTATGAACATGTAAACGAAGGAAGATTTTGGGAACTTTGGGGTAAATATTCGGTTCATTTATTTATTCAACAGAAATAATTTCAATGTAAATTAGATTGCTCGAAGAGTCAGATATTATGGTATTGGAATATGAGGGTTTAGATTGACATATTTTCAAATATATTTAAATAATATCATGAGTATGCGTAAAGAAAAATATTAAAAAGTTTATGGCAAGAATAAGATTTTTTAGAGGATCGATGATAGTTTAAATATGTTAATGTGATTATGACATATGAATATTGTCTTTTAAGATAGACATAAAGAAACATTTTTTTTTATATTATATAATAATGGATTTAAAATAAGTTGATATTATAACTATGTTTTGCAAGTAAATTATGAATAGTTTATTTTTAATTAAGATTAATGAATGATATATGATTACTGGACTTTTAAAAGTAGACTCGATATATTTTACTTTCTTTTAAATTATAATTTTCCAAAGTGTTGTTTTGCAAATGAGACAGATTTTAATGAAACTAAAATTGGCAAGAGTTAAAAAATCAGAAACTTAATTGATTTCATTTGAAAAAAATAAAAAAACTTTAAGGAAATTGCAATTTTTTTAAAAGTTTTAATGCTAATATTACCTATCAACTCATAAGGCCTATCCTTAATATTTAAGTATAATTTAAACTATTTAGATAATTGCTTCACAAGTAAACTAAATCACAAAGCACTTTCTATAAAAATCAATGTTTGAGTTTGTTCTATTATCACAACTATGCTAAGTATTAAATATTAAAAAAGCCTATGCAATCTAAAATACAAATATTGATATTACTTATCTCTGTAAATCATTTACAGCATAACACCACTTACAGAAACATCAAA